>JAKCPI010003007.1:0-14440 GCA_023213315.1 Euborellia annulipes
ATTTCAACTTTCCTGTTTTTGACGTCTTGGCTTGTAGCGTCACGGCCCTTGACGTGACGTCACGGCTTGTAACGCGACATGCTGATAAAAGAGCGAAAAAATTTGAGGGAATAAAATAAAAGTTTCAACTTTAAAATAGGCAAAGAAATTGCAGTTTTTCAGCTCTTTTTGTTTAGGTGATTTTTTTTCTTTCTTTTTACCTATTTGAGAAGAAAAAGTTTTGGATTCAAAAATTCTATGTCAATATTTTGATAGAAATACACGCTTTGAGTTGGGTTCGTTTGTGAACGAGAATATCTCAAGAAGGGACTGAGCTACGAGGTTGAAATTTTATATTTAAGTTAGTCACCTTCCTGGGACGTGACACCAAGCTTTTGGAACAAAATCGGCCAAAGAGTACTAGTACTTTACTGATGTACTTTTTCAGTTTTTTTCGGATTTTCTCAAAATTTGCTCTAAGGATTTTGATTAAAATTCATAAATCAATTATTTTTTACTTCCCTCTTTTAAAAGTATATCAGTAAAATTTTTGGTGAAAATTGTTTGAAGTACATCTTACTGATGTATTTCAGATTTTCCGGCTCTTCGTTCCATAGAGTCAATGTTAAATCCCCCATATGGGGATTTGCATGTTAATTGATTCAAAAGGGGTTCCCCTGTGGAACTTTTTACACATTTAAAAAAAACTTTCCAATTCTTATAAAATTTTGTATTTATTTAGGATTCCCTATTGGGTATAAAATATTCAAATTTTGAAAGCCCTCGGGCTTGGAGTAGTTGGTAGCGTGTCTATCTTCTATACCGAACGTGCGGGTTCGGACCCCAGGCAGTCCGATGATTTTATTTAAGTCATTTGGATACCAGATGGCTTAAATATTAATGAAATGCCTGGACCCCAGTATAGATAGATTCATAAATAACGGTTATTGTCAAAAGTGTTATATGGCTTAAGTTGCCGAAAAGACTGTGTGAATATGTGTGTGAATGAGAAAAAGTGAGTATTAAAAAAAAAAGGAGAAACTAAATATATCTCGACACAAAAAAATCTGGTGTGACAAACACGGTGCACAACTTTCGGTTACCGAAGAAAGTTGTGTACTGTGCGACCATTTTTCGGTATTCCCTCCATTGCAAGTTCTCTCTTTCTTTGAACAGAAAATAAATAAATAAAACAAGGGGCCATTTGCAACAGAGAGAAATTATGTATTTTTTTGTAAGGCTTCTTTGTTTTCTTCTGGGTGGCATTTTACTGCCGGAAAATGTTTTTGAATATAAACAACACAGATTCACTCATTTATGCTCCATCTGTTTGAAAGAGAGAGAGAGAGAGAGAGAGAGCGGCGGGGGAGGGTTCTAGAAGTTGGCACCTCTGAATAGCAAATAGAATAGAAATCTACCCTCCTGAATGCAGCCAATCACAGCCATTGATGCTATTACGAGACAAATTAATTATTTTTCTTTTTCTTTGATAGAATTCAAATCTACTACTTTCTTCCCGCAGTGCGGGGTCGGTGTAATGGTTTTTTTTGGGAGCGGAAGAAATAGAAGAGGCCGGCCCGTCTCACGGTCTGTTGGAAATATTGAAGGAAGTAAAGAACAGAAGTACTGCCAGTCCCAGCTTGGGCAGCTTGTGGTCGCTATCCACAAACCCACAAGATGTGCGATGATAGAATTCTAATCTCTTTACCTCATTTCAAGAAGATCCATATGTACATTCCGTGTCAAAAATAACAACACTTTGTTTCTTCTTTTCAATGCTTTTCTATGGGTCAACGCACACAGGTGACCATCAATCGACATCATTGGACAAAATGTTTTGCCATTGAACGTTTTGCTCAATCGGTGGGCATTCGTTGGCATTGAGGAAAACGTTTTCTCTTGTGGACAAAACGTTTTGTCCGAAAGACTTGTCTGTTTTAATCTATCTTTATAATATTGTAATTTATCTGATATGTAATATTTCAAACATTTCTAAGTAAATTTAACACAAATCCATATCATTTTTAATAAATAAATACAATTTAAATAAAACAAAGACAAAAATGTCGAAATATTTTTTTCATTAACGCCAAATTTTAAAATTTTAAAATAACACTCGTCGACAAAAATGACACAAGAATAAAGATATGACGGCCAAATGGACAAAATAAAAAAATAAATAAAATAAAGATATGAAATTCTAGAAGTATTTTTCATGCTGAATTCAAATGTCATTTTAGTTTTGCCACATCAGGCACAGTAAGGAGACGTTTCGAACACAATTTAATTCGTCCATCCTCAGTGCTTGTAGGGATCAGGGGCGTATATAGAAATTTTTTTCGGGGGGCCCGAACTCAAAAATTTTTCTGCGGAAAATTTTTTTTTTAAGAAACTATATTTTTTTTCACACGAAATTTTTTGCGGAACATTTTTTATATTGCGAAACCAAAGTTGTCCATCCTGCGGAAAAATTTGTTGCGCTGATGTCTGTATATCCCTATATATGTATATGTGTTTGGGAAATTTCGGGGGGGGCGGGCCCCTCGGCCCCCCCCCATAAATACGCCCCTGTATTAACATATATATAGAGGTAAGAGAAAGTAAAAAAAAAAAAAAAAAAAAAATTAAGAAAATTCAGAGAGATAAAGATTATTTTATGTAATATTTTGATCCTTTGAATGCACCTAGGAGGGCACCCATGTGGATCTTCCTCCACGTCTGATCCGTTAAAATGATAAGAAAAGTTGATATTTATTTATAATAAATTATAATCAAACAGATTAGTAAAATCGGTAATAATGGTTTGAAAAGAGTTACTTGCTGGAAGATAGGCAACCAATTTAACTATCCAGGGAATTTTTTTTATTACTAACTCCAAAAAGTCAAATCCCGCTTCATTAGTTGTTAATACTCACTAGAAATTAACTGCTAAACATGTATCTTCCACTCTTAAAAAAAAAACAACTCTAGAGTTTTAATTATTTATGAAAAATGTCAATGCATGTTTGGTTGCCTATCTTCAAGGAAACAAATTTCTGATCACTTTTCTTTTTATCAAAATAAGTCACTTGTCAGTTCAAGATACTTTGTTATGAATGTGTTATCAGAATGAATTATCTGCATGGAGTTGTTTAATTAATGCGATCCATCCCTCATGAATTTGATACAAACGACTAACATTTCTATAATTGGCATAATTAATCATTAAACAAATGAGTGCGTAATTAGCTCCAAACGTGTCAAGTCATTACCGCCATTTGGATTTGTTCCTTCGGATAATCATTTTTTTTCTTTTAAGGCTTCATTAAGAGGAAAAGTCAATATTAGCTAATTTGTTCGTGATTGAAGTTAAAAAGTGATCTTTGTGTGAATTTTTTTTTTTTACGTAGATGTGTGTGGGAAGAGGATTTTTTTTTGAACTTCGCCCCGTGCCGAAAAATAACAAATGAGTCTTTCATCTTGGAAAAACTCCATTAGCATCCGAATCATCAATCAAGCGAAAATGACCATGTGGGGAAATTTAAAAGGAAATTTATTTTTAAAGAAAAAAAAACTTATTTTTTTGAAAAAAATTCAAATTACACATGATTTTCAAATTCGACCTTTAGATTAGATTTCACTTTGACATATTAATTTTAAAATTAAACTATCATAAAATAATTATATTTTTTATATTTATATAATCTATTATCATTTAATTATTTTATTACTATAAAATGTTCTAAATATTATATCCACCTGGAATATTATCTTTAGAAAAAGATAAAATCCAGATAAAGTTTATTCAATTAAGCAATTAAAAGATATGTCAGAATTTTTGAAAATTGATAAATTAATCAGCAAAAGGGAGATAAAAATTTTGGCTCCACAGGTATGGAGCTATAAAAAAAATATAAATAAATATCAAAGAGATTAAAATCTTTTTACTTCTTAAAAGTGGCTAAATAAAATAATTATATTAAAAGGATTGGATGCAGTCCAAAAAAATATATTAATATCAATAATAACAATAAAAAAAGCTGGTGAATATCTATTTAAAAAATTTTGTTAATAAATTTTTTGTTTTCAAAATTTTTTTCATAATACCAGGTATATAGACCATAATTTATTGTTTAAAATAGAATTATATTTGCCCTCGGGCTTGGTGTAGTAGGTAGCATGCCTGCCTTGAATACCAAGGTTCCCCGGGACCCCAGGCAGTCCGATCATTTTATTTAAGCCATTTGGATACCAAATGGCTTAAATAACGGTGAATGAGAAAAAAGTGTGTTAAAAAAAGAATTCTTTTTACTCTAGGAGTTCAAAGACTTTGTGGTAAAGAGCATATACAGTAAATGTAGTACCAGTAGAGCTGCCTTTTGAAGGTTAAGGAAAACTTTTGCTAATACTGGTATATTCATTAATTTTATTTATTTAAACATAAAATTTTATATATAAATATAATCTGATAATGGGTAAAAAAATTTCAAAATGGTTTTTTTGAACAAAAATGATTAAAATACTTTTTTCCTTCTCTTTTAGAAATCGGATTTTGAAAAAAAATCTTGGAGATTCTAGAAATTTAATTTAGATAGGTCAGTAGCCAGGTGGTCTACATGGCCTCAGATGCCGATTTAAACTAATTAAAAAAAAAATATTTATTCATTTGAGAGGGGGATTATACCCCCAATGGAAAAGTTTTCTGGTTACTCCCCTGCACTAATGATTTATAATTAGAACTAATAATTACTTGTATAATTAGTGAATAATTAATTTTAATCAGAAATTATCGCTTTATTTGTTTAAAATAATTACTTTTTAAAATGAACCAGAAAAAAAAATAATTCAATTATTGAATAGTAATTAATTTTTATATTATTAAAATGACCCCGAATGATATTTTGCTCTTATCTTATAATGGAAATAAATAGTCCTAGGTTGAGTGATGGATAGAGGTATTAGAAAATAGAAAAAGAACCGCCAGGTAGGAAAGGAATAAGATGGACTCTTCAGGTGGGTAGAAATAGGAAGGCAAAAAGCCGCTAATGGATAGAGCGTTATCTGAGAGTATCGAAAAGAACCCCCTGAAGGCCCAAATGGGTAGAAGAAAAAGGAGAAGAAGAAAAAGAGAATGAAGATGATGACGATGAGAGGAAGAGAAATAAAGGAGAGGGGGATTTGAAGGGAAGACCATCTTGAAAACCAAACCGACAAACAAGTGAGAAGGAGAAGATGAAGAAGGGGTCATCGGCTTCGGATCAAGGAGAAATTCGATTTAACATGGACACTGGCTCAAACAACACGGCTTCACACACACACACATGCTTACATATGCATATAGACAAAATTTTAATATATGAATTTTTTTCCTTAATTTCTATTCTTATTTATTAAGGGGGTGTATGTAGAAGCGACGTCTAAACGTGCTTTAAAAAAAAAAAAAAAAAACTAGACTATTATAAGGAATTTTTCAATGCGTTTTTTTTAATGAATTATATTCATAAGGGATTATTGAGACAGAAAGTTATAATTTTTTTAATGACTTATTAAAAAATTAAGGAAATTAATTTTTTTGATATTAAGCAAATAGAAAAAACAATCTGTCCCAATAATCTTAATTTTTTTTTAAATTTAAAAATTATTTTATTGTTATTATTAATCACATATTAAGAAAATTTTAAAATAAGATTGGTAGATATATTTAAAAATCTGGTGTGACTGGCGCACAGCACACAACTTTCTCTTACCCTTCGGTAAGAGAAAGTTGCGCACTGTGCTGGTCACACCAGATTTTTTGTGTCGAGATATATTTAGTTTCCGATAGCACCTTAGTTTCAAACTTGCATTTTAAATGTTGACTGCTTGAAATAAACTATGGTTATTTTTCAAAATTTTAATCTCATATTTGGACATTTTATACACAATATAGAATCGTAAATAAATACAAAATTTCATAAGAATTGGAAAAAAAAATTTTAAATGCGTAAAAAGTTCCAAAGGGGGACCCCCTTTTGAATCGAAATTAACATACAAATCCCTATAGGAAATTAACATTGTTTCTATGCGAAGATAAGGTGGAAAGGGAATTTAAAAAGAGTAGAGACAGGCGATAATGTTTGCAAGTGAGAGAGAGACATATATGTTTTCTTTGAAACAATTAAAGACACAAATAAATTTAAAAAAAATGGGAATTTAAATAATAATTGATTTTTAATCTAATAAAAAGAAAAAGATTTAAATTCCGTTACCATGGCAACCATTTCTATCTTTCCTATGAAGAACAAGAGTAAAGTGGTCTTCAGAAGATTTCAACGGCAAAATGAGAATATACATTTTAAAGAGCATCTAAAAAATAATTGATTTTTGAATTTTAAAAAAATCCTTGGAGGGAATTTTGAGAAAATCGAAAAAAACTGAAAAAGTACATCAGTAAAGTACTAGTACTTTTTGGCCGATTTTGTTCAAAAGCTTATTTTGAGCGTGTGGGAAGGTACCTAAGTTAAATATAAAATTTCAATCCGGTAGCTCAATTCCTTCATGCTAAAAATCTGTCCACACATACAGACACACGCACACACATACATACACACAGACCAATTTGCGGGACCCACTTTTTTGGACTCAGGGGACCTCAAAACATGTATATCCATCAAAATCTCGACATCGAATTTTTGACATGATCGCAATACTTTCTCTCCTATATATTTCATATATAGGCTAAGAGAAAGTAAAAATTATGTGTCAAATAGTTCAGCACTCTTACAAAAGATGGCAAGCTAATCTAACAGCTGATCGCCTAGTATATTTATATATTTATATGCTTTTATAAAAGATACATAATATATAATAATAACATTTATAAAATATTAATTCTTAAAAGATCATTGAAAAACAACCAAATGCATTAAATTATTAGCTACCATTCTGACATATCTTGGCAAATTTTCGTAATAGGTGTTTATGCGTAACATCTACCTCCTGAGCCCCCTTAAAAATTTGTTATAAAATATTTTTTTTATTAAAGTATAGACTATATAAAAAATTCTATCTAAATGTTGAACAAATCGCTAACAATTAAAACCAAGGAAATAATCCTTGCACAAAATCCTAAATACCAAAATAGAGAATTAAAATTGATCTTCTTATTCAAAACCTCGGCCACCTCAAAGTGGCGTTCATTTAGGGGACGGGGTGTGGCAGGAAAGGACATTTGCCCCCCCCCCCTCTTGAGGGGGGCAAGCCTTCTAATTTCTTTTAAATTTTAATTTTCTTTAAAATATTTAAAATAATACAACCGCTCAAGGGCTCACTTCTTTCTAATGAGTACGTGGATGGCGACCACGAGTTACCCGAGCTAAGGCTGACATTTCTTCCTTTTTCTTTATGCCAGCTTTTTTCCCTTTTCATACCAATCGTCAGGTCGTGATCGGCTTGCTTTTCTCTCGGTATCATTTCTTTATAAATTAATTTTGCCGACCCCACATAGGGATAAGGCCAAGATAGAAGAAGAAGATTTAAAATAATAAATGAAAATGATGATAAAAATAAAATAAAAAAAAGATTTTTAAAAAAATGCTTTTATTTAAATTGAACTAAAAAGAGAGAAATAAGAAAGAAATAATTTAATTGTTCTTGTTAAAATTTTTTAATATTTATGACTTAAAATAAAAGCGTGGAGCGCTTCGAAGTGATTCCGAGGCTCGCGCCCCACGCTTTTATTTTAAGTCATAAATATTAAAAAATTTTAACAAGAACAATTAAATTATTTCTTTCTTATTTCTCTCTTTTTAGTTCAATTTAAATAAAAGCATTTTTTTAAAAATCTTTTTTTTTATTTTATTTTTATTTTAAGCTTTTTGGTCTTTTAGTCTTATCAAAAATCATCAATATGATAAAGTACCACATTAGTTTGGCCTGTATTGATTTGGTTCAATTGAAAAATTATGCATTATCATAATAAAATGACTCGTAAATATCAAAATTCAAAACTATAGTTAATAGGGCCTTATTTGCGTGAGGCTTCAAATAAAGTACCACATTAGTTTGGTCTATTTTGATCAAAACCGCCATATATAGTGGCGTCATCAAAAATGACTCTTAATTACATTTCACACCTCTAGCCCATCGGGAGGTCTTTTGAAATTACATTAATTCGCGAAGGGTTTCAAATAAAGTACCACATTAGTTTGGTCTATTTTGATCAAAACCACCATATAGTGGCGTCATCAAAAATGACTCTTAAGTATTACATTTCACACCTCTAGCCCATCGGGAAGTCTTTTGAAATTACATTAATTTGGGAAGGGTTTCAAATAAAGTACCACATTGGTTTGGTCTATTTTGATCAAAACCACCATATAGTGGCGTCATCAAAAATGACTCTTAAGTATTACATTTCACACCTCTAGCCCATCGGGAAGTCTTTTGAAATTACATTAATTCGCGAAGGGTTTCAAATAAAGTACCACATTAGTTTGGTCTATTTTGATCAAAACCATCATATAGTGGCGTCATCAAAAATGACTCTTAAGTATTACATTTCACACCTCTAGCCCATCGGGAAGTCTTTTGAAATTACATTAATTCGCGAAGGGTTTCAAATAAAGTACCACATTAGTTTGGTCTATTTTGGTCAAAACCACCATATAGTGGCGTCATCAAAAATGACTCTTATGTATTACATTTCACACCTCTAGCCCATCGGGAAGTCTTTTGAAATTACATTAATTCACGAAGGGTTTCAAATAAAGTACCACATTAGTTTGGTCCATTTTGGTAAAACCAAACTCACAATTTGCGGCATCAAAAATGACTCTTAAATATCAAATTTCACACCTCTAGCTCATCGGGAAGTGTCTTTAACAAAGCCATAAAGTTGGTGACCTTGAAAGAGTAAGTTAAATAAAAGCATTTAATAATAAATAGACTCTCGATACAACAAATAAATTTTTTGGGAAATTCAAGTAAAAAATTTCGACTCCGTCAAATAAAGAATTTAAGAAAAAAGGTTTTCTATCAATTAAAAGTTGACTTGACTTGACACCAGTGGCCTCAACCATTTTCTGTAGAATGCACAAAATCTACTTACTTTTTTTTGGATGAGCGAATTGCCTAAATAAATATTATCTCAACCCTGAAATCAATTTTTCCTTATATTATTTTTAAAATTTCTAACGACCTATTTGTTTTTTACTTTCTCTTACCTATGTATATATATGTAATATATATATAGAGAGAAAGTATTGGATTCATGTCAAAAATTCGATGTCGAGATTTTGATGGATCTTCACGTTTTGAGGTCCCCTGAATCCAAAAAAGTGGTTTTCGCGACATGGTCTGTCTGTGGGTGGGTGGGTGGGTGGGTGGGTGGGTGTGTGTTCAATTTTAAGGATGAAGGAATTGAGCTATGAGGCTGAAATTTTATATATAAGTTAAACACCCCCCGGGACCGGAAAAATAAGCTTTTAATCAAAATCGGCCAAAGAGTACTAGTACTTTACTGATGTACTTTTTCAGTTTTTTTCGATTTTCTCAAAATTTGCTCCAACGATTTTTTTTAAAATTCAAAAATCAATTATTTTTTAGATGCTCTTTCAAATGTATATTCTCATTTTGCAATTGAAATCTTCTGAAGACCACTTTACTCTTGTATTTCATAGGGAAGATAGGAGAAATGGTTGCCATGGTAACAAAATATAAATATTTTCCCATACTTATAAATTTTACATCTGAATTCATATGTTCCGTACTGTCGGGAACTAAATATATGTCGACACAAAAAATCTGGTGTGACAAGCACAGAACACAACTTTCGATTACCGAAGGTAAGAGAAAGTTGTGTGCTGTGCGCCAGTCACACCAGATTTTTCTTTTGGGACAAACCTATTAAATTTCACCCCCTTTCCATATTAAATTAATGTACAAAAGAATTGATATTCTGCCCAAAATTTAATGTTCATGTTTTATGCCATTCAGGATAATTATAATTTCAAATGTTAAAAAAAAAGAAAAAACATGTCCATGTTAAATGAAATTTTTTTTTTTTTACATTCCTTTTTGTTGTTGTTAAAAGAAAGGCATGCGTGTTGAATTCTTAAAAAACATTTTCATCAAAATTGAAAATAAGCCTCGGTGGCTGAATAATAATTATTATTTTATTACTGATTCATTTCAGTTTATTTTTTATTTTTTTGGATAATTTTAAATTTTATGTCTTTGGAATATATAATGAAGTATTAAGTCCCGAGTGATTAATATTAAACTTTTAACAATCTTTAAAATTGTTTTTAACCCTGAGGCGAAACTAACTTAAAAAAAGTAAAAAAGGAAACCATTTGCTTATTCTTTATATAATTATTCCTTGTAATTTCTAAACGGTTTGAAAGAATCAACATTACTTTGTTTGTTACAGTAAGTAATTTATTTATTTTCTTAAAAAAAAAAAAATTTGAGATATTTTTTTAATTAACATTTTTATACAAATGGTTTTATTTGGGAATATATAAATTTTACCTAAATTTTTCCTAAACATGAATTTATGATCTTCAATATGGCAGTTGTATGATTAAATTTTGAAGAAGAGTTATATAAGTTATATAAAAGGAACACAGGTTATAAGTTAGATACATGTCATAGAGGCCAGATGCAAACAAAATTTTCGAGATCTAATCTATTTTGTATATAGAAGAAGAAATGATACAATCACTATAGATGACGAGGCACAAAAAAGTATATAGGCTTCATGAATTTACTAAGTAAGCCGTTTACTTATTTTCTTTTGAGTTAAAATGATATTTATACTACTCATACTACTACTATGAGCTAAGGCAGAGGTATCCAACGGGAGAGGCGAAACTTTGTATTTATTATGTTAATTGTAGTTTTCAGATTTTTTGGAACGAAATACTTTAACACGGCTTACGCAGGGTGAATTGGGAGAAAATATAACTTAACAAAAACGCGCTCCTAACAAAAATGCGTTCCTAATTTTTGTAATAACGCTTCTAGTGTATTATTGGCTATTTATTTAGAAAATAAAGGGTGGGAACGCGAGGAAATTTTAGTTTGGAAGAGGCAATAGGATATGAAAAAAATAAAATAAAATACTAAAAAGATTCTTGAGATCAGGGCCGGATTTAAGAGTATGCCCCCTCTATAGTTCATATTTTCTTAAAAAATTTAACTTCTTGTTTTATTAATTTGAATTTATACATGTATATTCAATTTTTATCTAAAAACAAGGTCTAAATACCGAAAAACTATTCTTTTATTAAAGAGAATTTGCCAAAACGAGCAGGGCCGTATCTAGGGGGCGAAAATTATAATTTGGGGGGGGGGGGCTACCAAAAAAATTATATTTTATTAAATATTTATTCAACATTAAATGTGCTTACAGTCAAAATGCCGCTCTCGAATTCCTACGGCCCTGGACTAATTCCAACTCCCCCCCAAGGAGAATTTTTAATTATACACCACATTTATGTATTAAATATTTATTAAAAATATATAAATACTGTACAACGTTTCGACTGCTTATTCTGCAGCCGTTATCAAGTACTGTGCACTTGCTCCGACTCAAGTGTTCAGAATAAGCAGTCGAAACGTTGTACAGTATTTATATATTTTTAATAAATATTTAATACAAAAATGTGGTCTATAATTAAAAATTCTCCTAATAATAATATTTCAAACCACAAAAGCTTTAATAAACAATTTATTTTTGTAAAAATATAAAGGCTGCCCCCTTTCGGGGCTGGCGCCCCCGGACCCACCCTTGTTGCGTCACTAAAAATGAACATCACATTGCTTAGATCAAAAACAATTTGATGCATACACTAATTTTATAATAACTGTTCAACCATCAAAAAGTTAATAAAAAGTAAAAAATTTAGATCCTAACAAGTTATATAAAAATAGTTTTTTTTTTTTTTAAATAAGTATATTGAATGTACTTTTATGTATGTAATGAGATAATAAATTGAAAATTTCCATATAAGTAAGTTTCGGTTGAGTTCAAGTATATAAATTGAATTTCCTGATTAAGTGGGTCGATATTTCTCTTCTATTTATTATTATAGAATAAAATTCAAAATATTTACTTGTAATTATTTATTTATGAAAAAAGTAAGTGAATTTAAAGGGAAAAAATTAATTCCAGCTATTTATAATCTTATTACATTTATTTTATTTTAACCCCCCCCCCCCCTTTGGACAGTAAAAAATATAATGCTAATATATTGTTATTATTATTTTATCTTTCTGTTATGTATTTTATATTTGTATTTCTTTTATTATGTAATTTATAGATGCCTCTGCAAATTTTATATGCAGTCTATTTATTTTTGTAATTCGTATGTATTTTGTATCTAAGAAAGGTATAACCGAGACAAGGGCGGATCCAGAGGTGTTTCTCGGGGGGGGGGGGGGGTAATTTAAAGGCGCATTCTGAACTTGTTTGCCAGAATATAAATATAAATCAAATTTTTAAATATTAATTTTTAAAATTTTACATTTAAAATAATTATTTTTTTTTCAAAAAAAAGTATTTTTTTTTTAAATCTCTGCTTTACAGCAGGTAATTACCCCCCCCCCTAGTATCCCCCTTTGGGCCGAGGTGTCGAACAAAAAAAAAGGTTTCTTTGCAAATATTTGCCCCTCATTTATTTTCTTTTAAAATTTGTGATTCTCTTTCACACCTCTCATATTCCTTACAAATTAAAAACTATAGCATATATTGAGCTAACAATTAACTATTCCTGTTTCATCTGAATTTAATCTTAGTACTATCGATTAATGAATGAAAAAAAAAAATTATTTGTTGTTTATATATGCCACTAATAAAAATAATGAAAACACCTGAAAAAAAATATAGGTCTACTTATGAGATACTTAATACTCGTATTAAAATTTTTTTTTTTTTTAATTTATTTTCATTAAGATTTACTAATAACGATAAATAGATAAAAAGTCTTAAAAAGGAAAACATTTTTACTAAATGGTAATTATGAAAAAATAAATTTATAGTAATATTCTTACATAAATAAAAAAATATTATAACCAAACTAATTGAAAATGAAATTAAAGGCTTTGATTAAATAAATAAATAAATAATCATTATTATTAACCAGGTAAAACATAATTTATAGTGAAATATTTCGAATTTTTTAAAATGGTAACTCGAAACCAAAAAGATCTTTGATCCCCTTTTTTTCATATCCTATCTGGAGAATCATCGGAATTTGAAGAGTATGTATATGTATAAGTGTCTGTTATGTCGCTTAGCAATCTTGTAGCTTTATCTAAATGCCTTTGTATAGAAATTAATTTTATAAGATAGAATCGAGAGCATTAATGGCGCTTCTTTCGCTTCACCTAAACGCCTGTGCAACTTTTCTGCGAATTTATTAAACGTACTCTCAAGGAATTGTAGTAATTTATAAAAATAATTAGTGACTCTCGTAAATAATCCATTACCAGTTATTGAGTAAAGTAACTATAATTACACGGATATTTAATATTTAGTCTTGTTATAATGGAAATAAACGAAGCATTTTTTTTTTTAAATAATCATCCCTTTTTTAGTAATAGTATAAGTATAAAATTTGATAAGAAATCTGCTTATTTTGACATTCTTTAGCGTTTAGACATTACATGAACTTTCAAAATTAAATTGCAATGACATTCATGAGAATTTATAAATTTAAAAGCTATGTACTTTTAAGGAAATAGTAATATAATGAAAATCAATTTTTATGGAATTTGTATTTTAAAATTCGTCATTAGTTGATACAGTTTTGGATTTTTTTAACAAACTAAAAAAACTTTAAACACCATTCTCTACACGGAATAATCTTAAAATCCACTTCCTACTCTCATCTCTTTTTTATTTATAGAAGATCGAGTCCATGTCTCCAAATTCTTCTCCCTACTTTCTAACTTATAAGAGAGTGGGAAAGCCGAGTCCTTGTCTTAATATTATTTTTGAGATTCAAAAATCTGATTTATTTTTAAACTTAAATTCCAAGATATTTTCATTATAAAATTCCACATTCTTTTTGAATACATGAATAATGTCCTTAAGAGTTTCCCAACAATTTACGATCCAAACCCTATTTTTATATTTAAATTATTAAATTTTTAATGAAAATAAAATTTTGGATTGTCAACTACACTACTATATGAAAATCTGCACGTTGAGGAGAAAGATTTCTGTTTCCCCATCCTCTTGAAGTGAGATTTTTTTCTCTCACCCTTTAAAAGACTCTGTGGTTCTTCAAATATAATAAATTGAACGGAATAGCTATAAAAATATGACTATTAGGAATTACAAGAAATTTCGGCATTAATGGTGATTAATGCTCATAAAATATCTTTTAATTTCTATTAATAATGAAAGTCCAGATCAATTAATCATATGATTAGTTATGTAGAAATCGATATTTAAATTAGAGATTGGCAAGCAGACTATTCATCAACTTGAAAT
>JAKCPI010003008.1:0-20769 GCA_023213315.1 Euborellia annulipes
GTGTATGGTGTGTGTGAATGGGTAAAAAGTGTGAGTGTTCAAAAAAAAAAAAAAAAAACTTCACGGCTGCCCAATTTCAAAACACAGTAAGGCTGAAAGCACACCAATCGAGCAAAATCGTTTTCGATCAAAATGTTTTGTCGACGAGCAAAATGTGTTTTGCTCGATGCCAACGCACACCAAACGAGCAAAATATTTTGCCATCGAGCATTTTGCTTCCAGAGCCATTTGGATACCAAATAAATAAAGAATGCCTGGACCCCCAATATGCAAATTAACAAATAATGAGTATCGTTTAGTCTTATATGGCCTGTGTTGCTGAGAAGCCTGTGTGTATGTGGGTATGTGTGTGTGAATGTGAGCGTGAATGGGAAAAAAGTGAAAAATTATTGAACAATAAACGGAAAAAAATGAAAAAATTACTATTTTTTTAATTAATTTTTTTTAAATATATTTATATGACATTATATTATGCAATATTATAATTCATTAAATAATGACTATTAAGATTAAATAATTTTTTTTTTTTTTTTTTTTTTTTTTTTTTTTTTTTTGGAATGGGTGCATAAGGTCCGAAGACCTATAATAACCAATAGTCACATGCAGCCAGGAAGAAAATAAAAACAAAAGGAGAAGCATAAAGGGGAAACTCAACTGCGGGAACTGAGAAGATGCCTGTTGAGGTTAGACTTGAAAGTCTGAAGATTGTAGGTTTTGGGGAAGATAGACGCAGGGAGCTTGTTCCAATCACGGGAGGTCATGGGGACAAAGGAAGAATGAAATTGTTTTGTTCTGTTAGTCGTGATCTGAACAGCATAGGGATGCTGGGAAGATGCCTCTCTTGTGTTCCGTGAATATGTTGCATTGGGTGGGATAATTGATTTTAATTCGGCAGAGCATTGACCATGGTAATACCTGTAGAAGAGAGATAGTGAAGATACTCTTCTTCTATGATCTAGTGACTGTAGGGATGCAGTAAGGGTAGAATCACCTATCAGTCTAATTGCACGCCTCTGTATGGCTTCCAAGGAGGAGAGAGCGTCTTTCGACGCCCCTCGCCAAAGGTGGGAACAATATTCAAGACACGGCCGAATTTGGGCTTTATAGAGGATTAGGAGTTGTTGGGAGGAAAAGTAACGCTTCGTTTTGAATAGGAAACCCAATTTCCTTGCGGTAGATTTAACCACAGAAGAGATGTGGTTGCTCCAGGAGAGATCAGATGTAACTGTCACTCCCAGAACAGAAAATGAATCTTTGAACTCGAGACTATTATTGCTGTAAATAAGGGGAGGGCAAATCCTATTTTTTTGTCTAGAAATTAAACAACATTGGGTTTTTTGGGAATTGAATTTTACTTGATTGAGGTTTCCCCATTCCTCCAAGAGACCAAGATCATCATTTATCGACGACACAGCCCCCAAACGACCAGTGGATGAGGTTTCACCAGTCCTGACTGAGTGCAGGGTACTGTCATCAGCAAAGCAATGAATTGGGTTGGAGGTTACTCCCATGAGATCGTTAATGTACATAAGGAATAGGGTGGGAGAGAGGACAGAACCCTGGGGAACACCTGCGTTGATTGAATGCGGAATAGAAGACACACCGTCGACTACAACCGAGATCTTTCGCTCCGTTAGAAAGCTCTTGATCCACTGGCACAGCTCAGAGGATAGGCCAAAAGATGGAAGTTTAGCATAAAGATTTTTATGCCATACCTGATCGAAAGCCTTCGAAATGTCAAGAGCAACTGCAATAGTTTCCCCTTTCATTTCCATGGCTTTGTTCCAGAGGTGTGTGACAAAGCTCAAAATATCCCCAGTCGAACGAAATTTATACAAATATGAGCCTTACTTTGTTTTAAAATGGTCAAATTAATAAAACAATGCACTTGGCAGGTTTATCGAAATTGATATCTATAAGAAAAAAATCAAATTTTTGAGAAATTTGAATTAAATTATGTTCACATGACTCCATTCGAACTAAAAATACTAAAAAATCGATTTTGAAAAATTTGTCCCTTACTGTGTTTTGAAATTGGGCAGCCGATGGATATTGGACAATATAAGAGATTATTTTATTCACAAACCCTTAAAAAGCATCCCTTTATTAATAAATCTCAAAGGAAGAGGCAGTATTTTTTTGATTATCTATTATAGTTAAATTCTTTAAAATCTTTAAATAGAGGCTTAAAATATACTCTCGCACCCCCTATAACCTGATGACAAATAAAAAAAAAAAAGGTTATTACTTTTCACGTTTTTAAATTTTCAAGCTGTTCTGTTGCGTAAAGAAAGAAAAAAGATTTTATAGAAATATTTCTATAAATCGACTAGCATCCCTCAAAATATTTTTCAAGGCAGTATATAAAAATAATATTGACAAACGATTTTTTTACTTATTTTTAGGAAAAATAATAAAAATATTATAATTGGAATGGGTAATGTACGCCTCTTTCCTCCCTCTGGTTTCATTATTAAAAATAATAGATAATTTTATAACTTAGAAAATGCCATCGGACTTGGTATAGTTGGCAGGTCGCCTACCTTGTATGCCAAGGATCGAGGGTTCGGATCTCAGGCAGTCCGCTAGATATATTTTACAAATAACGGGTATCGTAAAAAGTTTTAAATGGCCTAAGTTGCCGGAAAGACTTGTGAGTGTGAATGGGAAAAAGTGGGTGTTTAAAAAAAAAAAAAAATTTAGAAAATATAACAATAAAATGTTAACCCTTAATGAAAATGAAATATGCAAATTATAAATACCTTTTAATTAAGAGTTGAGGGGTGTGTGATGTGTTATTCTCACTATTAAAATCACAATGGAAGAAAAGCAGAAAGATGAATTCAATCAACTGGCTTCTTGCTCGAGGTGAATGCAACTAAATGACTTGCTTTGCTTGCTTTTAAGTCCTGTTTCTTTGATAATGATGATGACGAATATGGATGATTTTTTTTTCTTCTGAAACAAAGAAATATTTATTTATTATTTTTTATCCTATTCTATCAACAACATAATTTAAATATTCAATAAAGATTTTTTTTTTTAAATATTTGTTTTATTTATCCCATAATCCTTTCCCAAATATCCTTTTTAAATACAAAAATTCAATTTTCATAATAGAAATCATATGATAGGTTTTTTTTTTTAGAAGAGTTAAAAGAAAATGATTAATTTATCTTTTTTCTTTTATTCGAGATAAAAAATAAAAAGCAGCCTGTTTGTTTTTCCGATATTAAATTAATTAAAATTTGGAATATATAAACGTAATTTTCCCTTCCCGTCCTTTTTTAATCATTAATTAGAAAGGCCTAATAAAAAATTGAGTAATACTGTATTTACCTGATGAGAGAGAAAGGGGGGGGGGGGGGGGGGGGAGAAGAAGAGAAAGAAGTCGCTAAAGAGGTTGCAATATTTTTTTTAATCTTCTAATTAAATTTATACTTTCCTATGGAAATTTTTTTATATTCAATTGCGAAATGTTAAATGACAAAAGGGATAAAAGCCAAATAAATCCTCTGATATTTGGGGAAAATTCAATAGAAATGAATATAAATCAATGTTTTTTAACTCCCTCCATCCCACTTGGCATATTTAATTATTAATTGTCAAGGAATGAATAATTGAAAAATGTTTATATACCTGAGGAAGAGAAGAGAGGAATTGAGATGTTCTAGTCTGACTTTAAGCGCTCTGTATGGAGTGGCGTGGAGTGCAGTCATCTTCAAGTAGGGAGCGAAAATCTATATAATAAGGGATAATAATACAAAATTATTTACAAAAATGTGTCATTTCTTCTTTGATTTTTAGACCATCTTTCTTAGTAATATTATTGGAAAATGATCCAAATATTAAGCTCATCAAATAGGAGCTCTAAATAACGTTGAGTTCATCTGGCTACATTAACGACAAGAAGCATCTGGTAAGGAATTCTGAAATTAAAAAAAGAAAAAAATTAATCTCTATAAACAAATAAAAAGAGATAGTTAAAACAAATTACTTTTAACTAGTGATTAGTGAAATTATATTCGATATCAAGTCAATATACAAATATATATCCATACTCAATAAACGATATCTCATTTATACATTCATTTAAATTAATCCAAAGATTCCAAAAAAATAAATTAAACTAAAGAAAGAACATATATTTATAATATTAAATAGATATTACCTTATATATATTTATATATATATATATATTTTTTTTTTGATGATTTGATGTCATTTTGTTCTCACTCAAAGTTAAACCATCTCAGATGATTCATAATCAAATCTAAAATTAAATTAATTAATATTTATTTAATATCAGAATAATAGAATTAAATTAATAGATATAATAGATACCTAATTTTATATTTTAAATAAAAATCTCGCTGGAGTTTCAACAAAACTAATGAGACGTGGTCACTTCTTATTACATCTTCTTTTGAATAGATGCATAAAGTCCAAAGACTTATGATGACTATTGCAGCTAGTTTGTTCCAAATAACGATAAGTCATAGGACCAAAAGAAGACTTGACATGTTCTACTACTAGTCGTTGGCTTAGTAATGAAGGGATGAATCCACTCTTGTGTTTCGGTAATATCATTGGGTGAATTGATATAATTTAGTTCTGCTGAGGATCTTTTTGCTACTGGATAGTCATTCGGCGCCCCTTTCCAAAGGTGACAATCATCAGTCGAGACATGACTGAATTTGGGCCTTGTAGAGGGTGAGAAGTGGCGCTTAGATTTGAAGTGAAACCCGAGCTTATGAAATTTAAAAAAAAATACAGTATTATAATAATTTAATGTTAAATTTTGTTCATTTATATTTCATTCTCACAAATATAATGAGACAAATAGTTATACATAAAAAATTCTTTCTTTTCTAATATTATTTAATTTTCTTTCAATCATTCTGATATTAAATATATAATTTAAAAAAAATAATTGAAACTTTTTATAGTTCAAAATTAAAAGAGAAAAAGATTTTCATCTTCTTTTATACAAACAATGAAATAATCACATAAGAAAATCTATAAGGTGATTACTTACATTTGAAAATAAAATCTTGATGTTTGTTACTTTCCTGTTCTTAAAGACTCCCAAATTTGTCATTTCTTATTGGTGCTGTTCAAATTCAAAAACCTAAAAATAAAAATATTAAATTTTAGATGATAGTCTTAGAAAAGATTCAAATAGAAGGTGTGTAGGCCTATATATAAATAGATATAAATGGAAAATTAAATTCAAATAACATCTTTGCAAAAAGAATTCGATTTAAGTATTAAATTTATTGATGTGCTCTTTTATCCTTTAGTTTACTTTGAAATTAAAATAATGAAATGTGAAGAAAATAAAAAGGAAATAGAAATGATTGGAATTGTGGAAAAAAAAGATAAAATTAATTAATAAAAATTAAAAAAATGAAAGTCATGAAATCTAAAACGAGGGGTGATTGTTCAAAATCTAAAATTTAAAATAAATAATTTTAAAAAAAGATTAATTTATATAATCAGTCCACGTTAAGGGAATCCACCCATTTGACAAATGATGAAAATCATTACAAACTATTAAAATTTTTTATTTAATAAATCACAAACCATTTTAAATATATTAATAAAATAGGGAATAACTTTAAAAAGTCGAGAATACGAAATAAAAGAGTAAATCAGATAGAAACATAACCAAAAGGAGCAAATGACATTCAACGATAATTTCTATATATTATAAGTGACAATAAAATTTAATTTACAAATTAAATTAGTAGAAAATATCTAAATAAAACAAAAAATGAGAAAGAAATGCAAATTAAATAATAAATACCTTATAAAATTGAGATAATTGTTAGCTGAACTTGACAGGTGATGAGAAGCACACACACACACAGACAGACACGCACACTCTTGAAAATCAGAGGCGAGTTCTCTTAATAAAGTTGGTTCAATTACTTGATGAAATACACCAAAAAAATAAAAATCTTTTTTTCTATTAATTTCAATAAAATATTAAATATTTATTTATTTTAGTATCTAAATAAAATATATATCGTTTTTTAATTAAAAGAAAGAAATAATTTTTATTTAAATCAGCTGACTGTCTAAAGGTTGGTTCAATAACTTGTTGATTTAAAATTTGAAATTTAACTAAAAAAAAATATTTTATTGTAAGACAGGGAGGTAGGGAGTGACACTAAGGCTTGTTTGAAGGAGTGGGGGGTGGCTCCAAAAAGAGGGGAGAAATTCGTGTCGGCCATATTGAAAATATGTAAACATTGACTTTTCCATAGGACACAATACAATTTTGTTTCCAATTTCCTCGTGTTTTTGAAAGTTTTTCTTAGATATTTCTTCTTTGTTTTATAGTTTTGTTCATATATTTAAACATTTGAAATAGTTTTTAATGATTTAATTTGTATTTACTTGTTTTTTTTTAGATTTTAAGCCTAGGTTAGGTATAGGTTATAGATAGTTGTTTTGATGAAGAATTCTTGATTTTGTGTGTTTTTATTTTATTTTTATTTTTAAAAATAATTAACATGGCATGATCTGCATATGAATGCATGAAACGACCTATAAAAACAAGTAAAAGACAGCAAAATTAAGAGGAATCTGGGAAAACATTTTCTTTCTACAAGCCCCCTAAAAAGCTTATTTTGATGAGAAAACATCACGTATTTTTTTTTTTTATCATAACAAGTGCCTCAAAACTACCAGTCATATTTATATATAGTCAGTTTTTTTTTTTTTTAACATTCACACTTTGTTTTCTCATTCACACTCACATTCACACACAAATTCACACAGTCTTTTCGGCAACTTAGGCCATTTAAGACTTTTAACGATACTTGTATTTTTAATAATATATCTATTGGGGATCCAGGCATTTCTATATACTCAGTTAATTGCATAAATTTATCATACTAAACAAAATATTTTTTGTATATAACATTATGAGATTTATATTAATTAATATTTTTGGTAATTAATTTAAATATATTAATAAATATATTTTTTGTTTATATTTTATTTTTTGTAACTATTTTTCCATTAAACTAATGATAATTTCTTTTTTTAATTGACTAATCAACAGCATTAGGAAGAGAATGATTGCCGCAACATTTAATTTTTTTTATACATATATGCATATCAAAACGACCTGCGGCTGAAATAAAATAATTTTTAAAGAGTTTTTCCTTCATGAGAAAATTTTTGCTCACATAATTTTCCAAAAAAAAGGCCCGAAATTTGATGATATATTAACATTACGTTCAATGGAAAATCCAATGTTTTCATCTTTTCAATATGGCGGCTGTGACGTCATTTAGGCGACAACTTTTATTCCAAAGCTTCCCTCCCTACCTCCCTGTTGTAAGACGTTAAACAAATAAAAATAAAAACATTTTTATTTCATTAGTTGCCCCGAGCTTGGTGTATTTGGTAGCGTGCCTACCTTCTATACCGAACGTCGCGGGTTCGGACCCCAGGCAGTCCGATGATTTTATTTAAACCACAGAGTATATATAAAATTATATATATTTTTAATATTAAACCAAAAGGCTTAAATAGATATGCCTGGCCGGGCTCGCGTTCTAAAGTACGGCGTGTATGGTACGCTTAATAGAAAACTTTATGGAAAGTCCAGGAAAAATACTCTGCTCCCAAAATTATAAAAAACTCTGGGTTTATTCCCTGCTGGGCTCATAATTTTATTTCGTCTAGTGTGGCTATCATCAGAGTTTATCATTTTTACTCATCAATCGTTGATAACATATCATTCTTTTTTTTAATTTTTTTCAAAAACTAAAGTAAAGGAACTTTATTCTAAATAAGTTTATTTCATAACCGAATCGTAATATTTAATTTATTTATTAATTCCATTTAAACATTTTTAAATAATCCAATTTTTGGATTATATTTTTTAAAGATACAGTATAGCCTATATATATATATATAAATGTATTTGTGATGACACCTGCCTCTTTTATCTGTCATTTTAATGTTTTTCTAATTCATTATACATTTGTTTTTGTAAATTGAAAGATATTCATATTTTTTTATATTGGACTATTTATTATTTTATCGCCGAAAGACAGGTATTTCTAAATTTTGTAAAATTATTTAACTAAACACCATTTAATGACGGGAGAAACACATTAATAATTTCTTATCTGTTTTTCTTTTTAGTAATTTAGATTAAACATCTTCATAAAAAAATGGCATTGAGTATATATAAGAAAACAGTTGAGAAATTTCCATTTCTCTTACCTTCTATTCAATCTGGAATTCTCATGGCAACTGGAGATTTTATAGCACAGAAATTTATTGAAAAAAAAAGTTTTAATTCAATTGATCGTACAAGATTAATACGATTTACATCAATAGGATTTTGCATTGGAGTAAGTCCTCATTTTTCTTCAATACTAATTGTCTAATTCTAATAAAATTTTCTATTTATCAGTTATTTAGATACTTTGTTCTCACCCGAAACAAATGAAACATCATGAAACATGTAAGATAGTTATTAACTTATTATTTGTTTTATTTTTTGGATAAACTGTATCGTATTAAAGTTGACATATTTGAAATCCAATAGGAAGAAGTACGGGAGCCCTAATATACTTAACTTCTTGTTTTGATATATATATATATACACACTCGAACATCTCCTGAATTCATTAAGGCTGAACGCACACCAATTGAGCAAAACGCTCAAAGACAAAACATTTTGTTCAATGAAGTTGAATCATGCTCAATTGTGTTTTGCCAGCGGCGTAACTAGCCTTTGAGGGCGGAGAGGGCGAAGCTCAACTAGGACGCCTTTTTTTAAGTTGTAATATAATTTTAAAGAAATCTATCAATTATTTGGACAACCTATTGAAAGAATATGATAAAATCACCGTCCATGGGCTATATTTTAGATTCCCTAGGGGGCCTATGTCGGTTCGAGTCAAAGGCTTGAAAGCGGCTGGGGCGGAGGGGGCAAGCGCCCCCCCCCCCTACCTAGTTACGCTACTGTGTTTTGCCTCCTCGGCGTGCGTTGACCCATAGAAAAGCATTGAAAAAACAGTTTTAAGCACGTTTACGTTTAGTTTAAAACGTTTTGTTCAAGAATGTTTTTGCTCATTTGGTGTGCGTTCGGCCTAATATACTATGTCTTATTAAAAAAAAAAAAATTGAATTGAATCGAACCAAAATAACAATTTGACACTTGATGTCAATGCTTTTTTTTAAAATTAATATATATATATATATTATTGAGATTACCCCAAATATGTCATCTTTCTCTACGATGCCGTTTAACAACTAATAAATAATTTTAAGTGTGTAAAAAATTCTTTCTGTACCTTAAGTTTCGATTAGGCAACTTTCGTCAACAAATTTAAGTTTTGCCTTGATGAACGATTTAAAGCGGAACATATATTTAAAAACAATTATATCTCATTTGTTTTAGGGTCCAGGCTTGCGGTTATGGTACGGCGTTCTTGATCGTTATATAAAAGGAAACCATGCAGCTCTTAAAAAAGTGGTTCTTGATCAAGGAATTTTTGCACCATGTTTTCTTGGAATTCTTCTCTCAATTATCAATTTGACTTCAAATATGTCTGCTAAAGAATCATATAATAAAATAAAAAATGATTACCCATCAATCTTGATAACAAATTATAAAGTAAGTTTTTTATATTTTGTCTAAGTCTTTACTACTAACCAAATTTTTAAAAATTTCGTCTTCCTAAAAAAAGGTAAACGGCGGGGGGGGGGGAATTTTTCGCATAAAAATTTTTTAGTTCGGCCCTCCCCCCCCCAAAAAAAAAAAAAAAAAATTATATTTACCGTAGGAACAGGACGGGCTAACAAAACTATTTATTTAATCAATTACAGAATAACATAAATATATATAACAATAGGTTCCCTTAGCCCCTCAGATACTTCCCACTACAGGCGGTAATTATGGGGAGGGGGGGGAGATTGAAAGAATTTGCGAGATCTACATTTTGCGAGTATGTTTTTGTTGGACGTTCCATGGCCTCCAGGAATCGAACCTATGCCTCCAGCCGGGTAATCGGTGTGAATGCATCCGGCCATCGGACAAAAACACCAACAAATACTCAAAATCTCTATCCCTATATACCAGGTATGCATTTGACTTGCATTTCTCTACCGAGACAATTGAAGTAAGAAATCTTTAAAAAATAATTTCTCACTTGTCAGTCGCTTGTTAAACCAGCAAGGGGACAGATCTCTTAGTCGGATCTATAACCTACTGTAAATCAGCAAAACCCTTATCAGGGATCGCGAGATTAATTATATCTACTAGGGCCTATATTCTTATTCAAATTTCGAAAAATTTTACTTACAATATTAATTGCTTAAATCACATTAAAATTTCTCAACTTTTTACCATTAAAATAATCGTATTAATTTCTTTTTATTTTCAGGTTTGGCCTCTAGTGCAACTTTGTAATTTCTACTTAGTTCCTCTTCATCTTCAAGTGCTAGTAGTGCAAACAGTCGCCGTATTTTGGAACACTTATCTTTCCTGGAAAGTGAACTCGCCGAGTTCAGAAAAATTGAATTAATTATTTTTATCGCTAATTTTTTATATTTTATATTTTTAATCTTTTTTTTAAATCTTCTATAATTAGTCATTTATAATTTACTACCTTTGGGAACAAGTTAGTCATTATTTTTAGAATATTCAAAAGGGATGAAACAAGATCACCATTTTTGGTACACTTGAAAAATACTAATATTGGAACGTCCCATAATTATTTAGATTACCAAAGAAAAACAATTTTTTTATAAACATATTGAGGGGTGGCGAAATCCTTATAACTACCCTCTTACTTTTAGCCTTCTATATGGTATTATTTTACTTTTTAACTCACCCTATAGTCCTGGGAGTTAATATTTAGATCCAAACTGCTCGTTTTTTTTTTTTTTTTGGAATGGGTGCATAAAATCCGAAGACCTATAATGACCAATAGTCACATGCAGCCAGGAAGAAAATAAAAACAAAAGGAGAAGCATAAAGGGGAAACGAGTTTCCTTGATCGGTATAAATTCCCCATCCTTCATGTTATGGATCAACGTGCCATTTTTCCTAAAGAAATGTTTAATGAAATCATAGACGTGCCATCAAATAATTTTGCATAGTCTCACTCGCTTTCGTTCTTAATACTTCATAGTGAACTTTGTTATTTTGAACTAAAATGCAAACCTTTTTGATCGGTGGCGTGCCCAAAATATTGTGTTGCGTGCCACTGGTTCGCCATCCCGGTCATATTATTTAAAAATAGCATTTTATTGTACTTTGATAATTTTTGTATACAAAATCTTGTATGTATATTATAATTGAGTATAAATCTGATCCAAAAAACGAGAAAGAAGAAACATAATGGGCTGGGTGGGGGATATGAGGTATTAAAATTCACTCGCAATAATTTTCAAATCTCCCTATGAGATATTCCTGACACCGGGCTTGAATCTAGTCTTTCTATGATATATAATATACTAGTACAGTATATTACATATACATATGATGTGAAGCAGGGACTTTATATCTGGTCTAAGGAATAGGACCCTTAAGCCTAGTACCCAGCTAGCAACAAAAGTCGCGCGACTCGTGTCTCGCGATAAGTCTCAGGGAAGTCGCGCAACATTTTTTCCGGAGTGTCGAGTCAAAAGTCGCTTGATTTTTGTCTCCCATTCGAAATGGAATACAAGAGACAAAAGTCGCGCTACATGTTTGTGTCGCGAGACACGCCGCAGTTATTTCTTATTATTTGAAACTTATTTAAGGGATGAATATATTTCTTTGGCCTCGGGGCATTATTTCTCCCTCTAGCCATAGGGGTATATTATTACTTTGTTGAAATTAAAGTTGATAATTAAATTATTTTTTATTAAAGGGTTAGATGACTAATTGAAAAGTCTCGATTTCATATCAATAAAGGATCAGTCATATGCGTGCTCTCTTCTTTTTTCAACTGCTGCGTAACTCCTTCCACTGCTCCATGTCATATACCTGGAAAGCTGACTCACAGAGCAACTACCTGCCTCTCTAATTTCCAAGCCAACTTGTCGATTTTGTGTTCCCATATTGAAGAAATGTGAATATAATTAATTTTCCAAAATATTTAAGAGATTCAAATTATTCTACGTCACTCCCTGGTCCATGTACTATATGTGTACTTAATTTCAAATAGATTCAGTGAAAATTGTGGATTTCTATAGAACATATACATACATACATACGTTTTTCCCATTTCATTTTTATATATACTGATATAGATGAAGTTTTACTTATTCCTTCATATTTTGTTATTTTTTTTTTAATAATCTAACACTAAAGGGTTATATGACTTTTTTTTTTTAAGAAGTAATTTCGTCTGCTGAGGCCTTTGACTTTTCTAAATTGATTATATTATTTAATCAAATACAGATATCAATGGCTTCCGGCGGACGCACAGCTCCCAGACAGCTTGGAATATTGCAGTAATATTGCCAATCTTGCACAATATTGCAACTCAAACAGCAACATTGCCGCAATATTTCTGCAAGGTACAAAGAGGCGAACATAGCAATGTTGCTGCAATATTCCCTGTAAAGGAGCCTATATAGGAGCAACAAAAAATGCACATTGCCGGGCAATGTTTGGAAAACATTTTTGGTCAATGCGTTTGTGTTGCGGAAATATTTCTGGGCAATATATAGCCCAATATTTCTCGACTGTTTTGTCAACAGTGTTGCCCGGCGATATTGACTTATTTTCGCCCAGTCATCGATATCAAAAAAACCTTGTGCAAGCAAGTAGTAGCAATGTGGGCCATATTGGGGCTATCCGAACATACTCCTAGCAGTATTGCTCAATATTGAGCAATGTTGACCAGCCATCATTGCTGACCACACATTGCCGTAAAAAAATTGCTCCTGTACAGGCCTCTTAAGGTTAGCTTGCGCTGCAATAATAATGTTGCTGTTGTCTATTCTTCTTGCCGGGCCCGCCTGCCTTTTTTGTGATGAATCAAAATTTGATAATTGAAGATTCAATTCAATCCTCTTCTTCATAGAATTTCGTTATTTATATATATATTGAGTGGAAAAAAAAACTTATTTTGCAAATAAATATTTAAATAAAAGGAATATTAAAACAGGAATACTTTAGAAACGTTGATTATGAAAGAAAATTGCTTCAATGGTTTATTTGAACTAAAGATAAATATTGACACTAAATTATTCTTTGTACATTTTACAGACACATTATTTGTACATTGAAATTAACTTTTTTTTTTTTTTTTCGTTATGAGATCAGGTAGAGTTTATAAGATGGAACTTTTATATATATATATATATAATTTATAGACTGAACAGAGAATTTTATTTATATCTACAGACTAGAAAAATAAAAGACTTTTTGGTCGGACTTTAGCATAGGAATGTATTTTGGATGTTTATCAACACTTCTAGATGAAATATGAAGCGAATTATACAGGACTAAAAACCAATGACATCTAAGCCAACCATCGATATATAATTAGATATATATCTAAACTAAAAAAAGAAGAATTTTTATAGGCCAGCTGAGAGCTTTAGTTGGTTTGTAGAGTTCGAAGTATGTTTGGCAGAATATCCCGACTAGTTTTATAACATGAAGAATATAAGTACATCAAATCCGCTTCCTCTTTTTTATCGCATCTGAAAGATAAATATAATGATTAATAACTAATAATATCTAATAATTACATTTTTAAACAATAAAAATATTCAAATTTTGACTTTCTCTTACCTATATATGTTATTATATATAGAGAGAAAGTATTGGTTTCATGTCAAAAATTCGATGTCGAGACTTTGATGGATATACACCCCCTGGAGCGTGAAAATAGGCTTTTAAACAAAATCGGCCAAAAAGTACTATTACTTTACTGATGTACTTTTTAAGTTTTTTGAGATTTTTTCAAAATTCGCTCTAACGATTTTGATTAAAATTCAAAACTCAAATGCTCTTTAAAATGTATATTCTCATTTTGCTATTGGAATCTTCTGAAGACCACTTTATTTTTGTACTTGATAGGAAAGATGAGAAATGGTTGTCTTCAAGACTTTTTTTAATTAATGACACACTGTGGTTACTCTGAAGTGTAATGCTGAGGTGGGTTCCCGTTTCCTTCCTCAGGAGAAGGCATTTCAATTAGAATTGGATAATTTTTTGTCATGAAATGGATTTGAACTCGAGTTGTTTTCCAGGAGCGAGCTGACTTCGATTTCGGCTACCTCAAAAAGTCGTTCCGACTCCGAAGTATTTGATTTGTTATAAAAGTGAGGCTCAATTTTTTTTTTTTTGAATTGCCACTACCATTAGTTCAAATACAGTTTAGCAACAGTAGATCACCTGCCTCTTGAATCACTCAAATCTCATTTAATAAAAAAGTTTTTTAAATGCGAGGAAATAATTAGAAGAAAATTATACGAAGGGTCACGGTTTCGGATTCCAGGCAGTCGCCGATGAATTTATTTGAGCCAGGGCCGGATCTAGGGGGGGGGGGGGGCAGTGGGTGCATTGCCCCGGGCGGCAGATATCAGGGAGCGGCAAAGAAAGATTTACTAAAGAAAAGGTAAAACGATGTGAATTTTATATAGAAAATTTTAAGGAGAGAAATTAGAGATGTAATTTTTTTAGCTAAATTTAAACTAGTTGCCTCTATTTACAACATTAAAATAGGTAAAATTAATTCAAATTAATAAAAAACACTAAGTGATATCTTGTTTGATAGTAGACGATGTTCTTCTTCTCGGTCAATTTCTCTATTATTGCTTTTATGTTTAAATTGCCATTAAAAGAGTCTACCCCTTATTAGCTTGAATTTTAGTTTTTTTTTACAATAAATTTAATGAATTTCAAGTGAAATATCAAAAAATGTTGGGTAACAAAATATCACAACGAAAAATCTCTCGATACTTAAATTTTATGCTTAAACTTAGTACATGTACCCATATCGTGGGCGTCTCGAGGATTTTGAATAAACACGGCCAAGAATAGGCCTACTAGTACTTTACTAATCTGCTTTTTTCGAATTTGAAACAATCATTTTGATTAATTAATTTTTTTGATCTTCAATACTTTCTTGCCTTCAAAAATTTTTGCATTTGTTTTAAATACAAACCCCCTCTAAAGTTCCTGCTTAATGACAAACGGAAAAAAAAACTCCCCACTCCCGCTCCCAAAGACAAAATGTAAATAAATTTTGCTTACCTTTTTTTTACTGGAGTTAGAAAATCATGTTCAAATCTTGTTGTTCTCCACTTAAACCCCATCCATTATTTTCCAAAGACCTATAAAAAAAAAAATATTACAATAAGTAGACCTATATAGTAGTATTTTATTATTAACATATTTTATTTTATTAATATTTATACCAAAGTTTTATCGAGAATGTCATTTTAACATTTTTTTTTTTGTTCCGACCCGCGAGGTTCATCACATTTTACAAAATATGTATATATTTATTTTATAATGAAGAGTTAAAGGCAGCCGAAGCAAAATAAAGAAAATAATTTTTTATTTTGCTTTAGACCTCACTTGAATTTTTTTTTTTACTAGGTAAACTCCCTTTAATAAGTTATATTTTTTTCCTTCCTTTTTTTATAAAGGTAATTGATCTCATATATTTATTAATCAATTTTCCTAAAAAAAGAAAAAAAATAATACTGTAGTTCGTTTACTCTTCTTTCTTTAATATCTTTTATTCGTTGTATATTATTATTATTTATTTAATATTGAACGAACCTCATATCATTTTGTTATTCATCTGTTTCCATTTTTGATTTAATATTGAGATAAATTAGAATAATATGGCTTCAGGTTTTCTTAATATAAATGTAAATAACGGAGAGAAATTAACTTCATCAGCTCGGAAAGAGAGAAATTGAAATATCAAAAACAGCCTGATACGACGGCATTCATTTTATTTACTCTCTCTGAATTTGTTTAAATATTAGAGAAGATGATAAAGATAGAGATGTATTACCCCAATATATATATATTTTTTTTTTAATTTTTATTTTTATATATTTTTCAAACAGCCCCGAGCTCTATTCTAAAAAAAATTTTATCTTAGCACTAGTCGCAAAGCCCGCTTTCGGCGGGTCGCGCCCCCTGAGCCCCTTTGCTCGCCTCCGGCAGGCAAATTTATTGCCAATTTGGAATATTTCTTGTTGCAATGCAAGTGTTAAGATGTTAAGGAAAGATCTTGAATTCAAGCGAGGCTACCGACTTGCCCCACCCCCCAAACACCTGACTCAAATTCATTCCGGTGGTCCTGATAATAGAGCAATATTGAATGATCTAGGTATTATTTTGAGAATAATATATTTTGTTACTACTTTTTTCATGTTTTTGAAGATAAAAAATGACATTATCCTAACTTTGAGGCATGGGCGTCCGCAGGGGGGGGGCAACCAGGCACTTGCCTTCCCCCCCCCCTGGAAAATTAAAATGATAACTTTTCGCCCAGGCTGCTTCCCCCTTACATATATGCTCACTAACACTAATATCGCGTCCCCATCATATCAATTGTTTTAAATAAAAAGCTTTAAATACTAACAATTAAGAGATGTATAACATTATGAATATCAAAGTACGTTTTTTTTTAACTTATCTGGAAGTGACATGCCCCCTCTGCAAAAAATCCTGCGGACGCCCTTGCTTTGAGGTACTATTTCTTTTTAATAAACTTAATAATAAAAAATAGACCTTAAACACTTTTCTATATTGTTTAGTTTTTTATAAATTTTGTTATGAAATATTTTTGTTGAAGCGAAATGATACTCTCTAACAAATATCAAAAGTTAACACACTCTTTTCTTGGAGAGACATGAGAACCTTGTTTACTGTATCTCCTTGCAAAAAAACAACCTCATTTTGATTTAAAAAAAAAAAAAAAAAAAATTCTCCCTTTGTTTTTTTTTTTTGAAATCAATCCATCAAATCAATAGTATTGATGTAAACATATTTTTGATACCTTTGCATTTGGGATTGACGGTCAAGCCGCTTTCTGCCAATCGATTTCATATATTCCCTATTTTGCTTCATTATCTTATCATTTTCTCTCGTGCGCATCCTCTGGAACTCCAACATTACACGCTGTCTGAGCACATCAATTGGATTTACAATGGAGAGCGTGGATCCGCCAAGTGTTCCTCTATTGCCCATTCTGTTGAGAGAATTCTGACTGCCTCCTATTCCTCTATTGCCCATTCCGTTGAGAGAGTTCTGACTGCCTCCTCCTGGAGCTCGACGAACACGCAACGCTCCCGGATCCTGGAAAACCAAATCAAATTCATATTTCAATTGGAAATATAATATTTATTGTTATTCAAACATTAATATTCGTATTTGAGATAAATAAATCGAAGCCTATAGGATATTTCGAGAAGGCAAGTAGCTAAGCCGGCTAAGCTGTGGATTACGGATCTCAAGTCTCAACACGACTCGGATTCGAGTCTTGCTTGCCGCAAATTATTCACCATTGCCGAAGTCTCCTCTTAGAGTAGAAAAGTGGGAGAAAAATCTCCAGTGGCGTCATTTCAACTTTTTCTTGGGGGGGGGGGGGGGGGGCAAATTTTTTCTTGGGGGGGCACATATTTTTTTTTCTTAAAATTTACTTACAAATGGGTACTCAAATTTGGCCAAAACATATTTAATTTAATTAATTGTTCAATTTTGTACAGTTTGTATACTCGTAGATGTATTTTGGAGTATTTTATTTAGAATAATATAAAATTTTATAAAAATCAGAGCCCTTGGGGGGGGCAAATGCCCCCCCCCCTGCCCCCCAAATGACGTCTATGAAAATCTCACCCCACAGACACAAAGGGCCCAATTTGAGGTGGCCCAAGAGCCTTATAAATGACGATTAGTGGGTAACTCCCGGGTAGCTGAGGAGTAATACCTCATAAAATCCAAATATTATATGAAATTACATATGATGGTTTCACAACTATAATATTTCATTTACTGTAATTCTCCAAAAAAAAAAAAAAAAACACATTATAAGTAGTGGCTGAATGTATAATTAAATATCTGGTGTGATTAATGCAACGCAGAATTTTTTGTGTTTTAGTTTCTCATAGCATTTGTCAGATACAATTTACGTCTCATAAGTAAAAAGGTAAAAAGTGAATTGGTTCAAAATTTCCATAGGCTTTGTGTATTTCAATTGTATTTCAAATGTTGAGTGCATGAAATAAACTATGGTTATTTTTCAAAATTTTAAATCATATTATAGAAAGTTTTATATAACATTATAATTAACCTTATATCTATAAAAAAAAAATAAATAATATCATCCCATCTTGAATCAAACTAAGCCAATTAAAAAGAAAATGTTTCATTTCATTGTATTTTAACGTCCTGATGAAACCCAGAAGAATCGGTCGAAACTTCGTCATTGTTATTAAATAAAGCAAAAAAAAGAAGAATATTTATTTTTTATTTGCTTCAGCTGCCTTATTTAACATTCGAAAGAAATAACATTTTTTTTTCCTGTTCAAAAAATATATCTTCCTCTTTCTTGCTACCCTATAATAATTGGTTTTATTTTTTTAAGCATAATTTATTATCAATTTTTAATATATTAATACAACAACGTATTAAACATCGTTCGCTTTAATTAATTAAAGTGTGGCATTCAGCTTTTCTTCCTTGTCCATTATATGTATTTTTTGCATCCATTCACTTGGCTCTATTTTTTTTATCTCTACCTCATCAAAAAGTTCATTCTCACGTAAAATTATATTATGATTGGTTTTTAATTAACTAGATGGAGGAAATGAATTTATAAAAAAAAAGTAAAAACGTAACAGAATAAAAGGAGTAGTGAATTATTTTAAAGGAAATGATTTTTACCCAAAAATCAAGAGTCATCTAAATATATCTATATCTATACTATTATATAAAAGACAATCTCTGTCTGTCTGTCTGTCTGTCTGTCTGTCTGTTTGTGACGCATAGACTCCGAAACTACTGGACCGATTTTCATGGAGTTTTTTTTAACGGGTAGGGAATTTTCCGGGGGTGGTTTTAGGCTATCATTATATCGAATTAGGAGTAGGGAACCCCCCTTTTTGGGGGTTATCAATTACCCCATAGCAAAGCATTGGAAAACAGGATCTAACTCGCTTTATGAAAAATATATTTATCAAATCTTTAAAATGAAAAATAAAAACTCTTCCTCCCCCTAACAATTCGACATTTGAAAAGATTTTTCCGCTCTGCGCCCCCCCCCCCCCCTAAAATTTTATTTTTTTTATTTTTCATTCGATTTTAATAAAATTTAAAATGACGCTTTCTTAGGGTGTAAATAATTGAAAAATGGTATTTTAGACCCCAGAAAGTTCAATCACCCCCCTGCCCCCCCCTGAAATTTATTTTTCATTCGATTTTAATAAAATTTAAAATTACGCTTCCTTAGGGTGTAAATAATTGAAAAATATATTAATCAAATATTTAAAATAAAAAATAAAAACTCTTTTTCATAATTAATTAAAATACATTTATCTGGACAACTCTTAGTCATATCCCGAGACGCCGCCCGCCAGGACCTAGCGGGGTAGGGTTGCCGAAGGCAACCCTACCGCAGCTAGTTATTATATATTTTCGAGGGACCTGAATTAAAAGGGTTATATAAAAAAATGCTCATTCGTTTATTATTATTTTTTTTTTAATTTAAATTTCCGTGACGTATAGGACTATATGATTTTTTTCGGTGGGGAGGGGCGAACTCATAATTAAAGATATCCCCCACCAAAAAAAGATGTTCTAAAATATTTTGTCAAAATAATCATCTTTACAGGGGCTTATGTTTTTGTGTTTCAGAGGGATTGGCAACATATTTGAGATTTTCCTTTTTTACTTTAGCTACGAGGTTGAAATTTTATAATTAAGTTAGGCAACCCCCCCCCCCCCCCTCCCCCAAAGGTGAAAATAAGCTTTGGAACAAAATCGGTCAAAAAGTACTAGTAACCTACTTTACTGATGTGCTTTTTCAGTTTTTTTTTCCGATTTTCTCAAAATTCGCTCCAATGATTTTGTTTAAAATTCATAAATGAATTATTTTTTAGATGCTCTTTAAAAAGTATATCAATGAAATTTTTCGTGGAAATCATTTCAAGTATTGATGTGGAAGCATTCGTAGCTCAGCGCCATCTATGAATCGCGTGGTCAAGTTTGGAACTTAAGTGCTAAGAGCAACTAAATATATATCTCGAGACAAAAAATCTGGTGTGACAAGCACAGTACACAACTTTCTCTTGTCAAAGGTTAAGACACCAGATTTTTTTTACTACATTGGTTTTTGAAAGGCATTTTCTCAGCCCCCCCCCCCCCATATATTAATATGTCCGTGTTAGATTTAACAACTGCAGAAGCTCGGAAACATTTATTCGAAAACTCATCAGGATTTGCATTTATTAAAAATCTGGTGTGAATGGCGCACTGCACATAACTTTCTCTTTCCCTTCGGAAAGAGAAAGTTGTGAATCGTGCTTGTCACCCAGATTTTTTGTGCCGAGATATATTTAGTTTCGCATAAGACCTTAGTTCAAACTTGACCACTTGCATTTCATAAGTCAAAAGTAAAAAAGTCAAATGATTCAAAATTTCCATAGGCTCTGTGTATTTTAAATATTGACTGCTTGAAATAAACTATGGTTATTTTTGGAAATTTTAATCTCATATTTGGATATTTTATACACAATAGAGAATCCTAAATAAATACTGTAAGG
>JAKCPI010003010.1:0-10408 GCA_023213315.1 Euborellia annulipes
TATAATATGTAGTGTTTTAAATTATAAACGATATAGATTCCATATAATTTTATTGATTTGAAATTATAACTATAAATATATTATAAATTATAATTTTCAAAGGCATGTTGATAAAGTCTTAACTGGCGTGAATTCCCTGGCCTCCATGGCCCAGCAGAAGGAAGGAGTTAAAACGTGATAAAAAAAAGGGGAAAAGTTGATTTTCATTATCTTTAGAAATTTCAAGGCATTCTTTAAATTTATTCATTTAGAATGAAAAATTCTAGGGTTTATAAAAAGATGAAGAAATAAATCTGTTTCTCTTTTGTAAACTATTTAAATAGGGACGGTCTAAATGGCCTCCGGTGCCGAAAAGACTTTAAATAAATTTAAAAAAAAAAATATTGTAAACTATGATTTCTACATCAATGACTTTTATTTGTTTTTGCAGCTGTAGATTAGTGGCGCGTGACTCTGTCCATAATGAATATTTAAAGATTCAAACTATGGAAAGATCAAGTTTAATAGTATTTTTTAATCAATACAAATACTTTAAAAGAGAGCCAAATCATAATCCTGGTGATTTTAAATTAATTAATTTTTCTAATTGCTGACGTTTCGGCCGCCAAATGTTTCCTACCTCAAGACACCTGGTTTATTTATTTCTTAACAAGTTATTTAATATTATTAAAGTCTCTGAGAGGAAAAAAAAGGCCAAAAAAAGTAGCAAAAGTCTTTTTTGAAAATCTCAAAAAACGTTTCTTTTTATGACATCAGTGCAGATATTTAACAAAATTTGGAAAAGTCTTTAAATTGACAAAATTCGAGACTTTTTCCGCTCTCTAGTTATTATATATGCGATGGAGGCACAAATAAGAGGATCTCAAGTCCCGATTTACGGATTTCAAATTGCAAGACGAGCTTAAGATCTAAGTAATGTGTTGGTGCAAACGGGCATTAGTGCTCTGAAAAAAATGAAATATTAGATTTAACAAGTAAATTTGTAAATTAATAACATACTTTAAATAATAAAGAGATAAGCGAATTAGCTTAAAAATAATAACAATTTATAACTAACTAGCTGCGGTAGGGTTGCCTTCGGCAACCCTACCCCGCCAGGGCCCTGGCGGGCGGCGTCTCGGGATATGACTAAGAGTTGTCCAGATAAATGTATTTTAATTAATTATGAAAAAGAGTTTTTATTTTTTATTTTAAATATTTGATTAATATATTTTTCAATTATTTACACCCTAAGAAAGCGTCATTTTAAATTTTATTAAAATCGAATGAAAAATAAATTTTAGGGGGGGGTCAGGGGGGTGATTGAACTTTCTGGGGTCTAAAATACCATTTTTCAATTATTTACACCCTAAGAAAGCGTCATTTTAAATTTTATTAAAATCGAATGAAAAATAAATTTTAGGGGGGTCAGGGGGGTGATTGAACTTTCTGATGTCTAAAATACCATTTTTCAATTATTTACACCCTAAGAAAGCGTCATTTTAAATTTTATTAAAATCGAATGAAAAATAAATTTTAGGGGGGGTCAGGGGGGTGATTGAACTTTCTGAGGTCTAAAATACCATTTTTCAATTATTTACACCCTAAGAAAGCGTCATTTTAAATTTTATTAAAATCGAATGAAAAATAAATTTTAGGGGGGTCAGGGGGGGTGATTGAACTTTCTGAGGTCTAAAATACCATTTTTCAATTATTTACACCCTAAGAAAGCGTCATTTTAAATTTTATTAAAATCGAATAAAAAATAAATTTTAGGGGGGGTCAGGGGGGTGATTGAACTTTCTGGGGTCTAAAATACCATTTTTCAATTATTTACACCCTAAGAAAGCGTCATTTTAAATTTTATTAAAATCGAATAAAAAATAAATTTTAGGGGGGTCAGGGGGGTGATTGAACTTTCTGATGTCTAAAATACCATTTTTCAATTATTTACACCCTAAGAAAGCGTCATTTTAAATTTTATTAAAATCGAATAAAAAATAAATTTTAGGGGGGGGTCAGGGGGGTGATTGAACTTTCTGATGTCTAAAATACCATTTTTCAATTATTTACACCCTAAGAAAGCGTCATTTTAAATTTTATTAAAATCGAATGAAAAATAAATTTTAGGGGGGTCAGGGGGGTGATTGAACTTTCTGATGTCTAAAATACCATTTTTCAATTATTTACACCCTAAGAAAGCATCATTTTAAATTTTATTAAAATCGAATGAAAAATAAATTTCAGGGGGGTCAGGGGGGTGATTGAACTTTCTGAGGTCTAAAATACCATTTTTCAATTATTTACACCCTAAGAAAGCAACATTTTAAATTTTATTAAAATCGAATGAAAAATAAATTTTAGGGGGGGGTCAGGGGGGTGATTGAACTTTCTGAGGTCTAAAATACCATTTTTCAATTATTTACACCCTAAGAAAGCGTCATTTTAAATTTTATTAAAATCGAATAAAAAATAAATTTTAGGGGGGGTCAGGGGGGTGATTGAACTTTCTGAGGTCTAAAATACCATTTTTCAATTATTTACACCCTAAGAAAGCGTCATTTTAAATTTTATTAAAATCGAATGAAAAATAAATTTTAGGGGGGGTCAGGGGGGTGATTGAACTTTCTGAGGTCTAAAATACCATTTTTCAATTATTTACACCCTAAGAAAGCGTCATTTTAAATTTTATTAAAATCGAATGAAAAATAAATTTTAGGGGGGGTCAGGGGGGTGATTGAACTTTCTGATGTCTAAAATACCATTTTTCAATTATTTACACCCTAAGAAAGCAACATTTTAAATTTTATTAAAATCGAATGAAAAATAAATTTTAGGGGGGGTCAGGGGGGTGATTGAACTTTCTGAGGTCTAAAATACCATTTTTCAATTATTTACACCCTAAGAAAGCGTCATTTTAAATTTTATTAAAATCGAATGAAAAATAAATTTTAGGGGGGGGTCAGGGGGGTGATTGAACTTTCTGAGGTCTAAAATACCATTTTTCAATTATTTACACCCTAAGAAAGCGTCATTTTAAATTTTATTAAAATCGAATAAAAAATAAATTTTAGGGGGGGTCAGGGGGGTGATTGAACTTTCTGGGGTCTAAAATACCATTTTTCAATTATTTACACCCTAAGAAAGCGTCATTTTAAATTTTATTAAAATCGAATGAAAAATAAATTTCAGGGGGGGTCAGGGGGGTGATTGAACTTTCTGAGGTCTAAAATACCATTTTTCAATTATTTACACCCTAAGAAAGCGTCATTTTAAATTTTATTAAAATCGAATGAAAAATAAATTTTAGGGGGGTCAGGGGGGTGATTGAACTTTCTGGGGTCTAAAATACCATTTTTCAATTATTTACACCCTAAGAAAGCGTCATTTTAAATTTTATTAAAATCGAATAAAAAATAAATTTTAGGGGGGGGTCAGGGGGGTGATTGAACTTTCTGGGGTCTAAAATACCATTTTTCAATTATTTACACCCTAAGAAAGCGTCATTTTAAATTTTATTAAAATCGAATGAAAAATAAAAAAAATAAAATTTTAGGGGGGGGGGGGGGGGGCGCAGAGCGGAAAAATCTTTTCAAATGTCGAATTGTTAGGGGGAGGAAGAGTTTTTATTTTTCATTTTAAAGATTTGATAAATATATTTTTCATAAAGCGAGTTAGATCCTGTTTTCCAATGCTTTGCTATGGGGTAATTGATAACCCCCAAAAAGGGGGGGGTTCCCTACCCCTAATTCGATATAATGATAGCCTAAAACCACCCCCGGAAAATTCCCTACCCATTAAAAAAAACTCCATGAAAATCGGTCCAGTAGTTTCGGAGTCTATGCGTTACAAACAGACAGACAGACAGACAGACAGACAGACAGACAGACAGACAGACAGACAGACAGACAGACAGACAGACAGACAGAGATTGTCTTTTATATAATAGTATAGATAGATTAAAGGATTAAATCTGAATATAACTTGGTATCATGCTTCTAGCAGATAGTTTCTGGGTTTAGGGTGATAATGGCAAACAATAAAATGGTGAGAATTATAGATAGACAAATCCTTTTAGATAAATTGTCCTCTCGCTTTTTACTTTCTCGTACCCTATATATGAAATATATAGGAGAGAAAGTATTGCGATCATGTCAAAAATTCGATGTCGAGATTTTGATGGATATACATGTTTTGAGGTCCCCTGAGTCCAAAAAAGTGGGTCCCGCAAATTGGTCTGTGTGTGTGTGTGTGTGTGTGTGTGTGTCTGTGTGTCTGTATGTGTGGAACCATTTTTTTAGCATGAAGGAGTTGAGCTACCGGGTTGAAATTTTATATTTAACTTAAGTACCTTTGAAGAATCTCAAAATAAGCTTTTGAACAAAATCGGCCAAAAAGTACTAGTACTTTACTGATGTACTTTTTCAGTTTTTTTCGATTTTCTCAAAATTCCCTCCAAGGATTTTTTTAAAATTCAAAAATCAATTATTTTTTAGATGCTCTTTAAAATGTATATTCTCATTTTGCCGTTGAAATCTTCTGAAGACCACTTTACTCTTGTTCTTCATAGGAAAGATAGAAATGGTTGCCATGGTAACGGAATTTAAATCTTTTTCTTTTTATTAGATTAAAAAATCAATTATTATTTAAATTCCCATTTTTTTTAAATTTATTTGTGTCTTTAATTGTTTCAAAGAAAACATATATGTCTCTCTCTCACTTGCAAACATTATCGCCTGTCTCTACTCTTTTTAAATTCCCTTTCCACCTTATCTTCGCATAGAAACAATGTTAATTTCCTATAGGGATTTGTATGTTAATTTCGATTCAAAAGGGGGGTCCCCTTTGGAACTTTTTACGCATTTAAAATTTTTTTTTTCCAATTCTTATGAAATTTTGTATTTATTTACGATTCTATATTGTGTATAAAATGTCCAAATATGAGATTAAAATTTTGAAAAATAACCATAGTTTATTTCAAGCAGTCAACATTTAAAATGCAAGTTTGAAACTAAGGTGCTATGGGAAACTAAATATATCTCGACACAAAAAATCTGGTGTGACCAGCACAGTGCGCAACTTTCTCTTACCGAAGGGTAAGAGAAAGTTGTGTGCTGTGCGCCAGTCACACCAGATTTTTTATTTATCTAAAAGATTCGATAACGCACTAGCAAGCTAGCACAAGGGTTAGGGAAATGTTCCTATAAATAAAAAAAAAAAAAGGCCTATATAAATAAAAATAAAATAAGTATTAGCATTACTTTGGAATGAAATTTTTAATTTAAATACTCTGATGATTTTTTACAATATTGATTTATTGAATTTGTTCATTCTTGGCAGAGCTATGAATTTGTTGGATAAATAAAAATAATGGTAGCTATTTATTAATTCGTTTTATTAGGGCCTAATAGGCTAATGTAACGGACTTGATTAACACCATCTTCAGAGGGTGTGAGCTGTCGAAAGTTGTGTTCTGTGCTTGTCACACCAGATTTTTGGTGTCGATATATATATTTAGTTTCCACCGATATAGATGTATCAATCAATATTAAAATTCAAGATGTAAAATTTACAAAATTGGGATAATATTTATATTTTGTTACCATGGCATTTCTCCCATCTTTCCTATGAAGTACAAGAGTAAAGTGTGCTTTAAAAGATTTCAATGGCAAAATGAGAATATACATTTTAAAGAGCATCTAAAAAATAATTGATTTTTGAATTTTAATCAAAATCGTTGGAGCGAATTTTGAGAAAATTGAAAAAAAAAAAAAAAAAAAAAAAAAAAAACTGAAAAAGTACATCAGTAAAGTACTAGTAGCCTACTTTTTAGCCGATTTTGTCCAAAAGCTTCGTGTCACGTTCCAGGGGGTAACGAACTTAAATAGAAAATTTCAACCCTTTCAGTGATTAAATATTTTTAACAGGTAGTGGAGATTTTATTTATAACTAAAGATAAAAGACTTATTTATTATTTATCTTGTAAATAAATCGAAAACGAAACGGAGTGGCGAAAGGGGTGTGAGTGGTTATGAAGGGTCGGCAAAAGGTTATCTGTGTCTCCGAAGGGCAGTTAAAGAAGGGACCCTTGAATTGTGGCTGGCTGGGTTTGGATGAGAGAGAGAGGTCACTTTCAGTTCAGGGGGATTCCCTCTCTTCTCCCTCGCCCTTTCAAATAATCTCTGGCCTGGAATTATACCACCCGAGGATAAAACAAACTCTGCCTGGCAAATAGATTAAAACAACAGAAAATCTGTCTGTTGTTGTTGGTTTCAAAAGAAAACAAATATTTCCCTGGTCATGTAAAAAGATTCTTATATTTATCATCTAATGAAAGAAAGAGATATGCTTTAAAGAGAGAATAATATTGATTTAATCATGGAACAAAAAATCAAGGAAGTTTACAATTCTTAGGAATTGATCAGGCAATCATAGGAGAAATTGTGATTACTTCTGTTTTATTACTCGGAATACAAGAGTAATATTAACGTAGCTAAGATGGAGAACTTGGAGCAAACTCCAGGGGCATAAATTGTAAGTTTTTTTTTTTTTTTTTTTTTTTTTTTTTTTTTTTTTGTGGATTGAAATTTTGAGCTATATTCCTGGGTAAATGGGTGGCGCTGATTCTAAAAATGGCATCAATTTTTTACCATCAGCTCTAGTTTTAGAGAAAGAGAGATAATTAGATTTTAATAGAAAATATGCTCTAAAGTGGCTTTAATTTTGAATTTCTTAGTTTTTTTTTAAGGTGCGCGTCTCGGGGTGCTAATTTTGGGACTTTTTGAAGCTATCGACCTCAAATTTTTTTTTAATTAAAGCTATTTAAAAAATCTACAAATAATAGAAGCCCTTTTTTTGATTTTCGAAAAAAAAAAAATTTTTTTAGATTAATCGCATTAAATATAAAAGATATTTAAAAAAAGGAGCTCTATAAGTTGTAGATAATTAAATTAGTAATCATTGTGTTAAAAAATAATTAATTTTTTGGCTTTAATTAATTAGCTGGAAAGTCTAGAATGAAATGGAACAAGTTCCGTGTATTCCAATGGGAACACTAACGCCATCTCTTGCCGCCTCGAGTCAATCGTGTTTTAACGGTTTTTCGAGAAGCGCACCTTAAGGTGTTAAGAAAGCATTTTGTGCTAAGAAGAAATCGTTTTTTTTTTTTTTTTTTTTTTTTTTTAATCTAAAATTGCATATATAGGCCTACAGTCTATATCAATGATTGAGGAAGTATAGAATGGATATATCATTTGTTTTGAATTTAATTTAATTTTTACTTTCTCTTACCTATATGTATATGTTAATATACATATATAGAGAGAAAGTATTGGATTCATGTCAAAAATTGGATTTCGAGATTTTGATGAAGATCCACGTTTTGAGGTCCCGTGAATCCAAAAAAGTGGTTTGTGAATCCAAAAAAGTGGTTTGTGAATCCAAAAAAGTGGTTTGTGAATCAAAAAAGTGGTTTTCGCGACATGCGCTGTCTGTCCACTGACCATGGTAACCAAATATAAATATTTTTCTGTTTATGCATTTTACATCTTGAATTCAAATGTGCGTTGTGGTAAAAATAAATATATCTCAACACAAAAAATCTGTTTTGACAAGCACAGTACACAATTTTCTCTTCCCGAAGGGTAAGAGAAAGTTGTGTGCTGTGCGACCAGTCACATCAGATTTTCGCCTTTGTTTCTCCCAGTTGAAACTGATTCAATAAAAAGAAAGAAAAATATTCAACCTTTTTTCTTTTTTATTTTATTTTATTTTCTTGTTTTGTCTAAAACATATTCATATTTGAATATTGTTTTCTCAAAAAAGTTTAAAAGAACAATTTTTTAAGACGTTTTGAGTTTTGGTGTTAGAAAAAAAAAAATTGTTTCCTTCAAATAGAAATAAGAGGAAGGAAGAAATAAATAAATATTTTTGAATAATATCTATCTATCTGAACTTTTAATAGATTTTTTTTTTTTTAAATATCGTAAAAGGAGTTTCTTTTAAACGATTTAATACGGTTAATACAATATTATTTCCCCCTCTCTTATACCGCTTTTCTTTTCTTGGACACGATAAGAGAAAAATAGCGAAGGAATTTCTCTTGTGTAGAGAAAAAAAAGTCAAGGATATTATTAAAGTTAAGATTAGAGATTTAAGGGGTTGAAAGTAGATAGAAAAATTAGCAATTTCCATCATCATTAGTTGAAAGGCAGAGGCCATTTGTTTTAATATAAAAAAAAGCTTAATTTAATATAATAAATATTAGTAGAAAAGTCTCTACTCTTAGAGAAAATTATTTTTTATAACACTTAATTAGAAATTCCCTCTTTTATAGTGTTATTATATTTTATACTGGACTTTATTTAAATAATTAAATAAACTATGATATAAAGGTCTGCCAAAAAATTAGCTGCTCTGTTGATTGAGCATTAGTTTTCAATAGGTTCTTTTAAATTGTTAACTGAAGAAAAAGTAAACATTTGAAATGAATAAACTCAAATGGCAATTATCCTTTATTATTATGAGATCCAAGGGAACATTTAAATAACACTTCTCAGGAGAGATTAAAGTAAAACTTTATCACGGTCATAAAATAGAAACTTAACTTCTTGCTAAGATTCTATTCGTTAGAAAGTTAACAACAATTGATTGTTGCGATACATAATTCTTTAAAATTTTTGAATTTTTAATCAAAATCGTTGAAGCGAAATTTGAGAAAATTGAAAAAAAAAAAAAAAACTGCAAAACTACATAAGTAAAGTACTAGTACTTTTTGGCCGATTTTGTTTAAAACACCCCCTAAGGTGGTGTCTAACTTAAATATAAAATTTTTGTTTTTAAGCAATCCTGTTCTCACACTCCCACGGACACACACACACACGGACACACAGACATAATGACAAAAATGTTTTTTTTTTTGACTCGGGAAGGTTTAAAACGTGGATAAACATCAAAATCTCGAAGTCCAATTTTCTTGTATACCTACTACTATACGAGAAAGTAAAAAAATTATGTTTTCAGACAAATTTTTATCTTCAATGAGACGTTTAACCTCCGAAAAGTGTTCGTAATAAATTATTATTTCCAATTAGGGTCCGACCGAAACAAGATTTTCAGCCGAAACCGAAACCGAATATTCGGCCGAAGCCGTAACCGAAACCGAAACTTGTATTTTCTATAAAAAATTATTATTATTTTACCTTTTTCTTTTTTGAAATTTTTTCCGCCCTGCGGAAAATTTTTTTTCCCTCCCGTGAAATTCGTCATTTTACCTTTTTTTTAGCGAGACTAAATTTTTTCCACACCTTTTCGCTTTTGCAAATCATTTGACTTTTTTTTTGCATGCAAGTCTCATCCCATCTTTTCAGACTCATGTTTCGGCTACTTTTTGCCGAAACGAATTTGGCCGAAACCGAATATTCGGTCGGTTCCTATTTCCAATTTAATACACCTTAGGCCTAGGGACGTCATTTGAGGGGGGCAGAGGGGCATCATCAAGGCTTTGGAAGACAATAGTAAACTCTGAGCTTTGCCCCTAGATACATACAAACCTACACTTTCTCTTCATAAATCGGAATAGAAAATATATGTATATGTAGGCCTATAGATAAAAATATAGAAGTATTTTTTTTTTTTTGGAATGGGTGCATAAGGTCCGAAGACCTATAATGACCAATAGTCACATGCAGCCAGGAAGAAAATAAAAACAGAAGGAGAAGCATAAAGGGGAAACTCAACTGCGGGAACTGAGAAGATGCCTGTTGAGGTTAGACTTGAAAGTCTGAAGATTGTAGGTTTTGGGGAAGATAGACGCAGGGAGCTTGTTCCAATCACGGGAGGTCATGGGGACAAAGGAAGAATGAAATTTATTTGTTCTGTTAGTCGTGATCTGAACAGCATAGGGATGCTGGGAGTATAATGTTTATATGTATATAAATTAAGTAGCACAGGGAAGTAAACAAAAATTTTGCCTTCCCCCAACAAAAACTGAAATGACGTCACTACTTGGATGTGAGTTTATAAAATAATCACTTGCCAAAGACGGAAATAATTTTAAGACATTACCATTTGTAGCCAAGGCAAGCGCTTATCATGTTCAAGTGATCAATCTTGATCTTTAAAGAGAAATAGTGTACAAACATGTCTTTGGCTGGCTTGTAATTTATCTGTTGGGCCCGAGGGAGAGGCTCCATGGCAACACCACCCACCCTCAGGATCAAACACGCCATTTTTCTGAGGCGAAATGTGTGTTATTTGCCCCCGTGCTTAATTAGCGTCGTGGTTGGTTATTAAAAAGAGAACTCTGTTTCATATTCTGTATCAATCACAGCCCTTTGGCAAAAACTTTTTTTATTTTTTAATGAAATCAATGATAATGACAGCTGGCTGGCCGGACTCCGCCCTCGCTATCATTGAGATGCGCTAAGTG
>JAKCPI010003011.1:0-84530 GCA_023213315.1 Euborellia annulipes
AGCAAACAAACAAAACGGTGGCGGAATGAATAACAAACAACAGCCAACCGCCATTTTAATAGGTTAGTTAGTTGGATAATAGTGAAACTATTTCGCAATGTGTTTGCGGATTTCACACTTTTCGAATAAACTTGATCTCCCCCCTCCCTCATCCTTTTACATCTCCCCCCCCCCTCCCCACCATAAATCAACAAACTTATCTCTTTCTAAATGCTTCCTTTTTATTATTTTCTACCCTCATTTGCAAAATTTATCGATGTTTGATGTTTAAAAAAAAAAAAAAAAAAATTAGTGGAGAAAAAAAAAATGAATGTAATTCTTAATTAAAAGATAAGTCTAAAATTTATTATTTTCAACGAAATTTAGAGCAAATATTTGTATATGCCAAAAAAAAAATTGAGTAGTTGAATTAAATATTATGATAAATGTCTCTTAATGTGTTATGAGATGATTAATTTTTTATAGCCTATGTTTGAAAAGGGATGATGGAAAGGGCAAAGGGCTCTCTCTCTCTCTTACTTTATGATTCTAATTATTCATTTTTATGAGAGATGACTGAGAGATTGGACGCGCCTTAAATTCTATCTCTTTATTTTATTAATATATAAAGAACAGTTTTATTTTTTTTCCCACGTAAATTCTCAATTGTTTATTGAGTGGATTTATTCTTTCTTATGCTCTTTTATGTCAATTAACACTCTCACTTTGAGAAACACTGCTCGTGGAATTCTTAAAAAATTCTCTTTTACTTGAACTTTTTTTCTTTTGATATAAAAAAATCTCTTTCACATCCCTCTAAATATTGCTCTACCGTTAGTGTGGCCTTATTTAAACTTAAAATTAAACAGTTTTTTAGTGTAGACCAGTAAATAATTAATTTGAAGATCAGTAGTTTAATTCTTGGGTCACTTCAAGATGGTGGTTGAAGAATAAATAAAACAAATTTTCTTAAAAATTATGTTTAGGGGGGTTTTATATCAGAGCCTTCTTTTGGATGTTTCGGCACCATGAATTGCCGTCTTCTGGAGAGGTAATTTAACTATAATGTCTAAGGAAATATATTTACAAGATTTGTATATTCTTTGTAGTTAAATTAGCTCTGAAGACGGCAATTCATGGTGCCGAAACAAGTGCATCTTGCGCAGACTTGTAAGCCAGATGTCCAAAAGAATGCTCTCATATAAAAAACATAATTTTTAAGAAATTTTGTTTTATTTATTCTTCAACCACCATCTTGAAGTGACCCAAGAATTAAACTACTGATCTTCAAATTAATTAAACTTAAAAGTTTAATATAAGTATAACATTATTTTCCGAATTTTGATTTCGTTTAGGCTGGACGCATAGATATAGACAAGACATTCTGTCAGCGACAAAATATCTTGTCTTGTGTGTATGCCAGTGAGAGGTCGAGTACAGTGAGCGTCAACAATTAAGTTCCCACCTGGGAGCTAGAGCCTTAAGTATATGGTGAAATAATTTTAATAACCGAAAAGGTAAAATAAAATCTGGTACAATCATTAAAATTATTTCACCATATACTTAAGGCTCTAGCTCCCAGGAGGGGACTTAATTGTTGCGCTCACTGTACCACACGAATAGACAATTTGTCTACGACGAAATGTCTGTATTCTTTCGGCTTATTTAAAACCATATTGATAGTAATAACAAGATAAAATTTCTGCCGGAGATAAAATGTCTGTTCTAGGAACCGACCAAAGTTTCGGTTTCTGCTAATTTCGGCCAAAATTCACCGAAACTTCGGCTCTGGCGAAACTTGAGTTCTCGCTTCACGCTCGGCTTACTTCGGGTGTCTATACATTTATTTTTGCTTCTTTAAATGTGTTATTTTATTTTAATATTTAACAAAATTAATAAGATTTAAACTTTCGACCGTAGGTTCTCGTTGAAACATTTTGTAAATTAAAATTAAATATACAAATTAAACATTAGGTAATTTGTTTCAGATTTAATTAATAAAACCCTTGAAACAAATAACCTAGTGTTTAATTTGTATATTTAATTTTAATTAACAAAATTAACTGCATATAGTAGAAATTTTCTTTGGAAATTTAACATAATTAAACAAGTTTCGGTTTCGGTTGAGAATCTAGTATCGGTCGGACCCTAGTCTGTTCTTAATCGTCTGGCCCAAGGGCAGACAAGAAAGTTTTGCCTGAGACGAATGTCGTGCTCATTGTGTATCCATATTGATTAGCGACTAAATGTCATGTCATGTCTGTTAGGAATTTTTTATTTGACCTTTTTAATACCCTCTTTTCTTTTTTAATTCCAAGAACTAACTTACCCCCTCATCATGTCAATTAATAGTTCTAAGGGCCAAAAACGCCTATTAGTTAGACAATCCTCTAGTCATCATTAAATCATTATTAATTGAAATGACTATATTTTTGAAGGTGAGTCCAAATTCTCTTTAAAATGATATTATACTTTCAATTCTTTTTATGTTTTAAGAGACATTTAAAAATTAGATTTGGTGCTAAAGATAAAGAAATGAAAGCATATCAGAAAAGGTGAGCGGGTCGCTTTTCAAGGCCCAAATTAATGTATTATATATATATGTGTAAATAATATGTAATTTTTATAAATATCTGTTCAATCAGGCTAAAATGATTTATTTCTAAAACTATTAAACTTCGCTAAAAAAATGTCCTGAGTATCAGTCGCATAGTTTCAACAATTTCTCTTATCCCTTTTTTTTTATATACATACCACATATATACTGTGTATATATAGGGAGGGAGAAGAAGCCATCGTTCATTCTATTCATTCTTCGGAGCTTAAATTGAATTTTTTTTTCACTAGATCGCAAAGAATAATGTCGTCACATTTTTTTTCTTCTCCATCTCACATTTTCATTCTCGTATATCTATCTATGTTAGATAATCCACCATCTAAAACGTTTAAACTTTTGCCAGATGAAATTTTTATAGAGTAGAAAAAAAATGGAATAATTTTCTTTTTATTTTTATTGATTAGACAATTAGCGAAAAGCACCGACTCCGGTGCCACTTGTTCAAGTATTTATAGGAATCTTTAATATTGGTTTTTAAATAAATAAATAAATTACAATTAGTCGACAATTTATCTATTTTTTCCTCATCATAAACATTAATACCATAGGCGTAGCCAGAAATTTTTGATGGGGGGTTCAAGAAAATTTTTCAAACATTTGAAAAATTTAAGATTATTTTAGGGTATTTATAAATGATTTTTTTATCTAGGAAGTAAATTTGGGAGTAAATCTAGAGATATACTCTCTCCCTATATGAAATATAATATTATAAAGCTTAAAATCTAGCCATGGTTTGGACCCATGGGGGGGAACCCCCCAAAACCCCCCGGCTACGCCTACGATTAATACATATAGCTCAAAAAATAATTGAAAAAATAACTTCTACACCTACAAAGTTTTATTTTTATTTTTTAGGTTTGGGAATGTCTTTAGGAGGCCCAGTTCTTTTTTGTATTAACAATGACTCCCCTAGGGCGGGCTCACTTCTAGGGGTGGCAAATTACCGAAGATAAAACAAATGAGATATGTAAACAAGAAGGCTACCTCTGAGTTAAAAAAATGAGTTTTCCAGGGGGTAATCGAAGAATTAGGGAAAGTTTCGTGAAATAACGTTATCAGACAATTATAAGAACATGGCAATGTTGGGTAATATTATTGGCAAAATATTTAATAAAAAAGAAAAAAAGATGGACTGAGGCAATATACAAGTTGGACTAGTGTAGCTGTTGTGTTCGGGTAGCCATGCACGAGTCAGGGGTTTAACTCAATAAATAATTAAAAGTAAAAATAAATAAATTAAAAAATAAAAATAATATGATGACCATTCAAATAGCCTTCAATGGATTGGGGATCCAAAAACCGACTAGTTCGAAAATTTGTTTTTCAAGTTGGCATTTTTTTATTGCGGGCAGCAAAGCTGAGGATCTCAATTCAGGTTTGGGAACCCTAAAATATATTCTTCAACGGGACATGGTGCAGCTGATTAATAGTCTGGGAGGAATTTCAAATCCTCGAGTTTCGCCTCCATTCAAGTGACCTATTTGGATTTTGCAGATATTCATTGAGAATCTTCTTCAGTAGAGTTAGAAATTTTATACATTCTTATATGTGGTTGGTGCGATCGTAGTTCCATATGTTGCGTATTCAAGAACTGGTCTAATCAGGGATTTATATAATATCACCAATATTTTTGGGACCTACCATTCAAGGATCATTCCAAGGTTACGTCGGCCTTGGATATGTTTATTAAAAAAATATTTTTCCGCAGATTAGAGGAAATTGACGTGTAGATCTAATAATCGGGACATATTTAACAACCACTTTGGACACTGGGATAAGTGATTAAAACTGGCTTGTTCAGGCGAAACGGGGCGTTTAGTAACCTTATTTATACCGAACTTTGGGTCTTAGCTAACTAACTTCGAGCTAGGCTTTTATTTAATCATATGATTAGTTTAACTAGTACTGAAAAAACTTGAAAGTCATAGTCACTTAGCTTATCCGAGAGATCGTTAGTTAATTAGAACTGAAACAACCGGTCCTAAATGGTGTTACCTTTTACCCCTTTTATTAATATAACAAAAAAGGATGACGAAACTTCTTTCTAGTTTTATTAAATTTATATAAACCAAGAAAGTAATAAACAAAAAAAACATTCAAAAAATAAAATAAACTTTTGATAATGAAAAAAGTTTGAATTTTCATTGGATTAATTTAAAAGTATCCAATGGCCGTTCACAAATCTATTTTAAGTTTTAAAGCAGCCAATTCACAATGGATGAATTTAAAGAAACCTGATTTTGATTTCAACTACGGAAATTCAAAGTCTACTAAATTTAATTAAATAGAAAAAAAAAAAATATGTGACAGACTCACTGACCAGATAGATGACATAAAAACACGGAAATAGGTTTATTAATTCAAAAGATTATACACTCGGGATCTCATTTTTTTTTTTTTTTTTTATTAAATATATAAAAGTGCTTTGGATCTATTTTAATTAAAGTATTTTCATATAAAATTTTAGTAAAAGAAAGGGTAAAAAAATTGTTTATAAAATTTATTAAAATTATAGATAGTCTATATTTTTATATTAGGCCAATAAATACAGTAGTACTTAAAAAAAAAAATAAAATAAAAAAATGGCTGATATATTGATATCCTCCCAATTCAAATGAAAGTCAATTAACCGTTAAGAAATAACTAGGAAATTTTATAAAATTTCAATAAAAACTTTAAAGGGCGCGTCTCGAAAAATCGTTAAACGCCGAATGAGAAGCTGGTTACTCTAGGCGGCAAGAGATGGCGTTAGTTCTGCCCATAGGGAGACAAGCAGTCCATTGGTAATGTTCCAGCAATGTAATTAAAGGCAAAAAATTAATTATTTTTAACACAATGATTACTAATTTAATTATCTATAAGATATAAGGCGAATTTTTTTAAAATTTATGTGATTAATCTAAACAAAAAAATCTTTTTTTTCGAAAATCAAAAAAAGGGCTTCTATAAGTTGTAGATATTTTAAATAGTTTTAATTAAAAAAGAAAATTCGAGGTCGAACTCAAATTTTTCATTTAAAATATCTACAACTTATAGAAGCCCTTTTTTTAATTTTCGAAAAAAAAGATTTTTTGTTTAGATTAACCACATATATATTTAAAAAATTCGCTCTATATCTCATAGATAATTAAATTAGTAATCATTGGGTTAAATAATAATTATATTTTTGCCTTTAATTAATTTGCTGGAATCTTTGAAATGAAATGGAATAAAACGCGTGTTTCCCTATGGGCAGAACTAACGCGATCTCTTGCCGTCTAGAGGAACTAGCTTCTCATTCGGCTATTAACGATTTTTCGAGACTCGCCCCTTAATAATTTTATTTTTAATCATATTCACAACCCTCGTTTGAATAGGTAATTTTAAAGTAGTTCTAGAAGAAAAAAATACATTTATATTACAATTTTTTAACATGCATATTTTTAAACAATTTACAATTTTGAATTCTGTTCAAATTTTTATTTTTTCTGAATTTTATTTGTTGACAAAAGTTTTTTTTTAGTTTGTATAGTATTTCACTATCGCGTCATTCTCTCTCAAAAAGGAGAAAACTTACTTGAATTTAGAGCCCATCAGGCACCGCAGGAGCCAAGATTAGAAGTTTTGTAATGGAACATATTAATGAATATTCTGAAGAAGAGAGTGACTTGCTCTCGAAACGTCGACAAAAAAAAATATATATATATATAATCTTTATTTATTGATACCCTGAATAAACTGATTTAATGATTAAATTTTTATGAAAAAATTCTTAAAGACCAGATGGACGATGTTATGCTTAAAGTAACCAAGCGCCATTATGATCAAAATTGCTTTAAGACCGCCATCTTGTAGGGAAAAAGGAGATCTACCTTTTTATTTAAATCACAACATTATTACTCTATGCATATTTTTTGTATAAAACGAGAAAAAAAGTCATTGCCATTGGTTTTGTTTACAATTGTGCAAATGAAATGTCACTTGTCTCAGTTAATGGCGCTTGGTTCCTTCGTGCATAACATCGTCCAGATAAGATAAACCTATGAACTATTAAAAGGAGAGCTTTAGTCTAGTATAGTGGCCTGTTCGTCCGATTAAAGCGTTCACCTCATGATCTTTGATCCTTAATTTATTTATAGCTATTATATTGGCTTCTAATTAATTTCAATCAATACTTATGAAGAAGTAATCGAAATACCGAAAAGGATTTAAAATATAGGCTACCAAGTCACCTTTTTCTTTAAAAATCGATTTATTTAAATTATTTTCTGTTCCTAGTTATTTATTATTGAAGTACTTGTTAAAATTTTTAAATCCCCCCCTTATAAATGTTTTGAGATCACATAACTGTACTTTTTTTTTTATTACGGTCTCTTTTTATTTGAATTGATTGGTAGCCAATACAATTGAAATAAATTATTGTCGCATTGGACGAAATGTGAACCCCTGACCTTTAGCAAGAACTCTACTACTACTCTAGGGGCAATTGTGTATGTTATTTTTATAAAGGCTAAATTGATACACAAGTTTGATGCTTGCATGCCATTTTGAATTGATAACTTTTATACCTAGAGGCAAATTATTGTGAACCATCTAAAGAAGATTTTTATTTTTTTTAAATATTCTCCGGAATTGTAAATAGGTTATTTTATAAAAATTTGATTATCTTTGATTTATTTATCATTGACGCCTATGTAATGGGGAATAGGAATGGCCGTGTAAACGTACTAAAAAAAAACTAGACTACTATAAGTAATTTTTCAATGCGGTTTTTTTTTAGAATGAATAAATTCATAAGGGATTATTGCAACAGAAAGTTATATATAATTTTTTAATGACATTACAAAATTATGGAAATTAATTTTTTGTAATCAAGCAAATACAGAAAAACAAACGGCTACAATAATTTTAATTTTTTTTTTAAATTTAAAACAGAATTTTTTTATTTTTATTAATCACATATTAATTTAAAAAAATTTAAAGTAGATGATTTATTTAAAAATTATCTGTCAAATAGTTCAGCACTCCAGCAAAAGATGGCAGGATAGTCTAACAGCCTGTATTATCAGATCCCCTATTAGTCTATATCGCGCCTATATTTAAATAATTTTATGCTTTTATAATTGATACATAATATATAATAACATTTATAAAGTATTCATTGTTAAAAGATCAATGAAAATCAACCAAACGTATTCAATTGTTAGTGCGTCTCTTGGAAAATTTTTTTTTGTTATAGGTGTTTTTTTTTGGCTTACTTTTTAAGACACATAACGCAAAACACGCGTAACAGTCACTCCTACTCCCCCTTAATGTGACACACTTGAGGCGGTTGCCTTTAAACCTAGATTTGCATATTTGAAACATTATTGATAGGGAATATGTTAAAAATCAAGTTTTATTTTTTATGGTATTTAAGCACGGAAAAAAATAATTTCTAATTTAGAAGGTTATTCAAGTATTTCTTAATCAAATTTTTGGCTGTTTTAGCCCTCCCTTTGTTACTACTAATAAGCAAATCGCCAACTTCTCTTACTTAAAGCTATTCGGCCATTAATACACTTATAAATATTAAAAGCTAATTTTTTTATATGTTATTAGTGACTATCACCTACGTATAAAATAATTTTTTGAAGCACATCTGAGGGTTATTGTGAAATTAATTATTTATATATAAAAATGAAATGGGAAAAATGTATGTATGTATGTAAATATGTATGTATATGTTCTATAGAAATCCACAATTTTCAATGAATCCATTTGAAATTAAGTACACCTATAATACATGGCTCTGGGAGTAACGTAGTAATAATCTGAATCTCTTAAATGTTTTGGAAAATTAATTATAATCAAATTTCTTCAATATGGGAACACAAAATCAACAAGTTGGCTAGGAAATTAGAGAGCGTCCTTTATGCTGTGTGAACCAGCTTCCTACCTGACTATGGGCTGGGGTGGGGGCTACGCAGCAGTTGAAAAACGAAGAGAGAAAGCAGGTGACTGACCCTTTAAACAGTCATAAACAGACCCTTTTGTGCTGTTCCCAATCGGTACCCTCGCCTCGCTTGAATATAAGATCCTTCCTTAACATCTTAACACTTGCATTGCAACAAGAAATATCCCAAATTGGGAATAAACTTGCTCGCCGAAGGCGAGCAAGGGTCCAGGGGGCGCAGCCCCCTGGCTAGGCGGAAAGCCCGCCGAAGGCGGGCTTGCGACTAGTTATTTATAAAAGTGAAATTTAACATGTAACCTATAAGGAAAGTAAAGGATCGAATTAGGTAGCCAATCCTGATAAAAATAAAATAAACAAAAACCTATTTTTATCAATTAACTTCCGTAGAATACGTTAAAAATAAAATCAAAATTTTCTGACGAAAGCTTTTAAAAATATTTTAACAAGAAAGACAAAAAAATGCACAAAAATGTCATTCGGCCATATTTAAAAATAAGTAATTCACGTGACTCATACAAGTCCTGTATCATCGCATAAAAGAAAACGCGTTTCACGCTTTCACTTACTTTTTTTATTCCAATTAACGATATTTTTTTCTCGGAAATCGGCCATTCTATCTAAACTGATTTGCATTACTCATTGTATTATTCTAAATTAAATACAACAGCAAGATCAACATAAACAGCTGTTAAATGCGAGGTTGCCAGATCTATATTATGTGAAAAAAATGCGTGGTTCAAAAGTCATTTATTTATTATTTTTGGTCATTAAATTATTAACTTAATCCATTGATAGGTCACGACTAAATTATAATAATGAATTTATACATTCAAATTTTTCATTTTATTAAAAAAAAAAATTTAGATTCTATTATGACTTAAGGGGGTACTGACTGTCCGAACAACCTTAAGCATTTCATTTTTTAAGAAGCATCGTTTAAAAATGTTAAAATCAAAAAAGCTCCCCACCCTCATGTTAGAAAGGATATCCCTTCCTTTCGTTATACTTGAATGACCCCTAGCTATAAATTCTTCTGGCAAATAGAAAGATATCCAATCCATTCTACTCTATTGAAACAAGGCATTTCTCCCCCCCTCCCCCTCCCCCCATCTATATTTTATTCCGAATTTGAATTTCAAGTATCCAAGTTTTTCTTCTGTAATGGCTTGTGATGTTTGGGGCAAACTATGCGACTTGATACATAATAGATCAGGTCTTATGTCGATCGAGCTTGCAAATTGACTATCACCCCCCCCTCCCCCCCTCTCCCCTCCCCCCACCATCCACATCCTATAAACAAATCGACCTTCCCTGTTCTTTCTTTCTTCTACTTCTCCTTGGGTTGCCTCCTTCCGGGTGCCGTTTTCGCCACGCCCTTACCAACGTTTCCTTTGATCACGGTTTCCTTCTCCTCCTTCCTTTTGCGCGAAAATCAATCGACAACCTGGCCAATATGCAACGCATATGTTGCTCATGTCATTTTGGCCTAACAAATGATATTATTGAAAAAGTGAAGAAAAAATTAATTTTGTATCGTCTTATTTAATGAACCAAATGGCCTAAATAATATATGGTTCATATTCAATTTCCTGTCTTTTTTTTTTTTTTGTTTTTTAAGAGAGAGAATTAAATAAAAACATATAAAGAGAGAGAGGACAAATCATTTAATATTTAAATTAATTTTTATTACACACGACCAAATCTTTTTTTTCATTAGCATTATTATTTTTTTTTTTTTTTTTAATTATTTGCTCTTTTCAGCTACCAGTTATAAAAATGGTTTATATTTGGGCGAGCGATTCTCAGACTGTGGCTCAACTCTTTTTATTTATATTCGGGCCAAAACGCGATTATCTCCTAAACTTTAAAAGCTTGAAGTTGACGTGTACTACATCGAAATAGGATTTATGGGTCATTCCATGTCAAATCATCCAGCCATGTAACCCACCATCTCAGATTTGGATGAAATTTTTTTTTATTTGTTGCTTTTACCATCCTTAGTGAGAATCCAAAATTATATTACAATATTCCTAATAATTTTTGAGAAATAAAATCTTAAAGTTGGAAAAAATGAGCCTTTCCGAGACTCCTACGTAGTTGAAGTGATATTTTTTAGAAAATAAATCTTATCTCCCTTTGTTTTCAACATATCAAGCTGGAATTCGCACTGAAATATTCAAAAAGAGATACAGATTTAGAAAAAAAAATAAATTAATCATTAATTTTAATATTAATCCCTCAAAAAAACTACTCAAAATCAGTTTTTATCAAAATTTTTTCAACAATGTTCAAATCCACTTTTAGGTCAAAGTCAATGATAAGTATGTCAATTTTTGAAAGATTTTTTTATATAAATATAAAATCTCTCAATATCAAGCAACAAATTATTAACTAATAATAGATATATTTTAAATATACAGTATAAATACAGTACTATGTAAACCCCTAAATGGCCTCGGCAGCCGAGATTGTAAATTAAAAAAAAAAGGATTTCATTTTATTGAAAATATCTATAGTCTATATATATATAATAGCGGAGTGTCCGTCTGTCACGTTCTGCTTGTTTAACTTAACTTTAACTTAATTTTGAAAATAAAATTTTGCACTATTATAAACGACGTTATGGGGAGAAATAATATTCGGATCTTAAAATTCCCAAAAGGGGAAGCGCAAACAATTCCAGGAAATTCATAATTTGCCCATTAGAAAGCATTGAGTTTTGTCTTGCCTTATAAAAAATTTGTATTTGTTACTTTTTTTTTATAAAAAATTAAAGTCAATTAGAATTAATTAAAATAATTAAATCTCTCAAATGAAAAATAATAAAAATTTTTATATAATTTAATTTTTTAATTTTTTTCCAGATATGTTTTTTCATTATTAAATGTATTAAACAAGTTGAATGAAAAATTGCATCCAGGAGGACGGAGCCGCTCCGGGGGGCATAATATTTTCAGTAGAAATAAAAATGTTGAGCAGGCCAAAACCATATGTTATTTTATCTCACATTAATTATACTGTATATTCAGACAGATATAATACCTTTGATTAATAGATTTGAACTTTCATGATTATTGTTATTAGAAACAAAAGACATTTTTGGCATAAATCTTTGTTTATATTAATAAACAATAGTATACGAAAAAAATGCTATTAAATGCAATAAAATACGGCTGCTAATTTTGAGACGGTCATCAGGTAAAGCAATGCTTAAAGTGAATGCATCAAAATTAGTAACCGAAACGTTGGATTTATTATAGCCTTTTTTATAAATTTTATTATATTTAATAAAATAAACTCTGATTTATGCCAAAAAATGTCTATTTCTAATACCTAATACAGTAAGCATACCAACTATTAGGAAGCTAATAGAAATTTTTCTTACTCTATATAATAGCGGAGTGTCCGTCTGTATGACTGTAATTTTGAAACGAAATTTTACAGTCTTAGAGAGGACGTTATGGAGAATCCTGGAAAAATACTCGGGTCCCGAAATTCTCAAAAGGGAAAGGGCAAAAATTCTAAAAAATGAATTTGAATTTGAATAATTAAATATCCCAAATGAAAAATAATAAAAATTCAGTAAGCTTAGTTGCTTGTAGCTGGGAATCGTAGATGAGAACGATAAGGAGAAAAAAGCCAGCTTCCGTTTTCTCTCTCACTACTTCAATTTATTTGCAGATATTTCGGCTCCTTTACAGGGGCCATCTTCAGTGCATATATGAATTTTATGAGAGAGATTGCCAATATTTGAGAACAATGAATGTTTATACATTGGCATAGAACGTCCAGGCACGAAGCTCATGCGCTCAATTGCTCTCAAATATATTTTTACAAAATTGACAATTATGGAATAGAATCAACCAGATTTTTTTTTCGGCAGGTTGGCTGCACTGCTGCGCATATTTTTTATACATAATATCCCTCTTTGGAAATAAGTTAATTAAACAAGCAATTGAATTAATTATTCAAAATGAATTTCATATAAAATATTATAATAATTAAATTAAATCGTTAATTAAAAACCACATTATATAATTACAATTATAAAAGGTATTAGGCTCTAATTATATTAAAGATAAAAAATTATATTGCATTAATACTAACTGGTGAATATTTAATGACTTGCTTTGAAAATTTAGGATTGGTTAGTTTAATACATTAATATTAATGAATAGGCTTGAAAAGTATAGATTCCAGCTGGTCATGTAGACGTCTGCAATTGAAAAATAATATACAATGTCAGGTGGACATAATTTATCGCCTGCTGAGAATGCTGAGTGGTGAAGTCCGCAATTTGAGAAAAGGAGTTTGCAAGTTTTGTAAATAGGGCAACAAATGAATAGGCCAGAATCAATAGCAAAGAATGGAAATATATTTTTGCCACTTTGGCACTCAAAAGAGAAAACGTTTTAACAACGTTTGCTAGGCTTAACTCAAAAATTAAATTTTCGAACTTTTGCCACTCAGCATACTCAGCATACTAGGTGATATATCAATAAAATACACCTATTATTGAAATCGTTCCTTATAGTAGGGGAGCCCAGAGTGCTAAATGTGTTTTTGCTCGAGCGCTTTGAAGACCTATTGGATCGCGAAGATTATATGCTAATAAACAAAAAGTTTATCTGATGTAAAGCTGTTTAGTGGTGGGGCTAGCGTGTATAAATTTCTAAAAATGTAAAAAAAAATCGTTACATCGAAATACTCGAGCGCGTCAGTCTTTGATACCGTGTAGTGTCTACCAACTCCTGTTTACAGAGAGATATTAATCTGACGAATAGCTAGGGGGAGTTAGCTGTAATTCGAGGTAGAAATTGGGGAAAAAATGTTTTTCCTCGAGCGTGTCAGAAATTCATAAGGGGGGGGTTAATTTAACTATAAAAAGTGTCCCATAATTAAGACTGACGATTTGGACGTGTCGAAAAGTTTATATCGATATTTAAACATGTCAAAAAAAAATCGTGACATCGAAATGCTCGAGCGCGTCAGAATTTTATACAGGGAGGTTCAGCTCGATGTTTTAGTGGTATAAACTCTTAATCTGACGATTTTGTAAAGGAATTTTTTTAATCTGACGATTAATCGCTCTTCTACTGAGATATTCTCAGTCAGCCATCGTCCGAGGGCGGGAAACAGAATTTATTTCATTTATAATCATGAAATATTGGTAAGATAATGCAAAATATTTACAGAAAACTCTTCATTATAGAATTTTATTTAAAAAACTAAATGCCTTAAATAAATAATTTAAAAAAAATGAAAACAATTTTTTAGATTATAGACCTATCAATTTTTTTAACAACAATATATTCAAAATGTAATACAATGAATTATAAAAAGATTATAACTGACAGTCATTGACGCGAAAATTATAAATAAATAAATATATTTATATAGGCGCGCAATTCTGACCGCCATAGCGAGACCCTCAACGGAAGAGAAGTTGTGGCATGACGCCATTGTCGCGGGTGCCCGCGTCCGCCGTCCGCCAACCCAAAGTCTACCTTAAGACGTAGAGGAAGAGAGAAAAGGCAAAGGAAGAGAGGCGTCGAGCGGAAAATTCATTATTCTCAATAGTTGTACATACTACACTCTTGGGATAGTTTTTGATGCTTCGGCTTACGATAATCGGCAGATTATGCTATTTCTATAAATTTTAAACTATTTTCTTTGAAATAAAAAAAACTACATTTGCGCTCGAACATTTCAAGGTATCGATTTTTTTTTGCAGATTGGTGATTCGCTCAAATTTTTAGGTCACGCTCAAATCGTCAGATTATTGAAGGGATTATGTTTTCTGCATGTAATTAACTTATTTTGTTTAAATCTGACGCGCTCGAGTTTTTTTGAGGATCGATTTTTTTTACTAATCTGATAGACGTTCGACACTATATTGAGGGACCATACTTGGTAAAAGTACTTAACATAGTACAAAGATTCTCCCCTAATATTAATCTGCCGAGCTCGAGCCACTTACGAAATCCCCTCTTGGGCTCCCCTACTATTAGTAGTAGCTTAGATAATAAATAGCTTTGAAAATAAAATAAAAAAGAAATTTTTGGAATTGTAAATGATTGAAATATCTCAAGTGTGGAAGTGGGTGTGATTGATATAGGGGCCTATTTGAACAATAGCAGGAGGTGTGCCAGCCAGGAAGAAGTCTAAATCAGTGAAACGTCGCGAATTTTTGGCACTCTCATTGATTTAGACTCCTTCCTGGCTGCCACTTCCTGCTATTATTCAAATAAATTATTGAAATAATTTAAGAAAAAATTATAACCAGCATTTGTCGTGTGGAGAACTCAGACAGTCTGAATAAGGAATTTTCCCTCTAGCAAATAAGAAAAACGATTTAAGATTTCAATTTTAACTGTATTTTATGCAGGCTCGGGCCCATTAATAGTTATTGAATCAATGTAAATGATAATTTTTTGTATCATTATACTTTAGAGAAAATCCTGATAATCTATTATTCGTGTATTTTGAAAATTGAAATTTTTTATTTTTTAAAATTTTCTATTCTTTTACTCAAGTTTTTTTTATTTTATTTTAATTGAATGTCATTTTAAATTACTAAGGCCATGACTGTACAATATTTGATTATGTATAAAATATCAATGGCTTCCGCCGGGCGTTCAACATCCTTATTCCTCTGGACCACTCATCCAGAGATTGTGCGTTGCTTGTTTACAAAATCTTGCTGACTATTCTTTTTTTTTTTCTTGATGTCAGGCAAGAGCGGATCCAGAGGAGTTTCTCGGGGAGGAGGAGGGGGGGGGGTAATATGGTGTGACTGGTCGCACAGGACAATTTTTTCTTATTTTCGGAAATTTAAAGGTGCATTCTATACTTGTTTAACTAGAATATATATACAAATCAATTTTTTAAGTATTAATTTTTAAAATTTTATATAAAAAATAAAATTTTATTCCCAAAAAAAATATTTTTCTCAAATCTTGGAGGGGGGGGGTATTTACCCCCTTTACTTCCCCCTTGTATTCTTTCTTGATGTCAGGCCAAGAGTCGATTATTTCAGACAAAATGCTTCTGTCTGTGCCTTTGTGCGTCCTGCCTTTTGGTCTTCGTCATATAAATATTTAAATTAATTATTGAAATTTATTTGGCAGAAGTGCCGTTAATATTTTATTCACAAGTTCTTGTCGACTAGGATGACCTTACTTTGGACAACTCCTATTGTCTTCTTAATCCTTTATTAAGCTCTATCTTTTATACTAAATTTTAAATAAAATTATATCATCCCCATTGTTTTTTTTTTTAAAGAGGCCTGAAGCCTAGCATAAAAAAAAAATGTTAGGCATGAAAATAACGTGTGCAATTTGAGGTAATTAGTCCGCGAAATGCCAGTACGGCAGAACGAGCCTGTTGAATAATCGACCAGTAACAGTCCCCCCCCCCCCGCCCCCCACCCTCTCCTCCAGATAAATACAAAAACATCTCCCCCTGTCAGATAGACAGATGTACAGCACCCCTCGGGAAGCTTTTATTCGTGCGTGACACTATTTGCATCCCCCATCGGCCTCCATCCCACCCACGCAACCGACAATCACTGACGCGTGAGTTTCCCGCCTGAACAGATCGCAAGTCAATTGAAACAGTTTTTCGAGTCAATGATTTTTTTTTTTTATCAAGTTGGTTCTTGAGGAATAATATTATTTAACATTGCATAATCATGTGTTGCTCTAATTCAGTCGAACTTAAGAGGTTATTTATTCAACAGTGATACATAGCTTACTATAAACGGGGACGGGAACAACTTAGAAAAAGAACCTTTTGCGCTGAATTTGAATAGGAGCGAGCGAACACTTAGTGACGTCATTTAAACTTTTGCTGGGAGAGGGAAATTGTGTTAATTGGGACGAGAACCGAACCCAGGACCCCAGGAGCACGAGAAGCTAATATCTTCTCTGAGCCACGGGCCTCAGTCTTCGGCCTATTTAATTTATTTATCTTCCTTTAGGCTCGAGATTACTTGTCGGTATTTGGAGCAGATGGTACGCTGTAGGGGGTAATAAAAGACAAATTTCTTGGTTTAGCTTTTATTCGTTTCCGCCAATATATTAAGAATTTAAGATGTCAAATTTATAAACATGGGAAAATATTTATATTTTGTTACCATGGCAACCATTTCTCCTAACCTTCCTATGAGGCACAAGAGTAAAGTGTGCTTCAAACAATTTTGAGGGGAAAACGAGAATATACATTTGAAAGAGCATCTAAAAAATAATTGATTTTTGAATTTTAATCAAAATCATTAGAACGAATTTTGAGAAAATAGAAAAAAACTGAAAAAGTACATCAGTAAAGTAATAGTACTCTTTGGCCGATTTTGATTAAAAGCTTATTTTCACGCTCCCGGGGGTGTTTAACTTATATATAAAATTTCAGTCTCATAGCTCAATTCCTTCATGCTTAAAAGTGAACACAGACACACAGACAGAGCATGTCGCGAAAACCACTTTTTTGGATTCAGGGGACCTCAAAACGTGAAGATCAAAATCTTGACATCGAATTTTTGACATGAATCCAATACTTTCTCTCTATATATATATATTAACATATGTATAGAGGTAAGAGAAAGTAAAAAGAAAAGAATAGAGGCCTAATAAAATTTCTTTCTTGAAGAAGTTAGAATTTTCAACATGATCATTTATTTAATGACTTCCAAAAAATTAGTCACTCCTTTTCTCAATTAAATCAGGATAAGAGGGTGGGGGGGGGGGGATTTTTTCCTATAAAAAATTAATTATTTCATATTCATAAAACTTTTAGGTTTCACTTATTTAACCATAGGCTATATTCATTTTAAAGTTAAAATGAGGACAATTCAGTTAATTATAATTTTAATACGTCTATTTCAATAAAATATTGTCAACTTGGAGAACAAACATTTTGTTGGGAAATAATCCTAGTATTAATTAAAACTTTTTGCGTCTGTCCTTTTTCAGTTTCTTTGATTTAATATCATTTTTCAATTCATTAGAATAATTTTCCCCGAGGTGACTGACTATTGCGATAAAAGTGATTTTTTAGATTAAATAATTCTCAATTAGAATCATAAAGGGTGTGGCTGGCTAAAGAAGAAAAGAATTTAACCCCTAAGGAAAAAAATGAAATTTTTTATCAAATGAATGGAAAAATAAAACGACCTGACTAACTTCTTTATTCTAATATTTATGTTGCTCACTTACTTATGTTGAACACTATCTTTTTAAACTACATTTTTTTTTATGTGCGTGTCCGTGTGAGTGAGAATGAGAAAAAAGTGTGAATGTTTTTTGAAAAAAAAAAAAAGTTAGACACCTCCCTAGAGCGTTGAAAATAAGCTTTTGAACAAAATCGGCCAAAAAGTACTGGTACTTTACTGTTGTACTTTTTGAGTTTTTTTCGATTTTCTCAAAATTTGCTCCAACGATTTTGCTTAAAATTCAAAAATCTATTTTTTAGATGCTCTTTAAAATGTATATTCTCATTTTGCCATTGAAATAGTTTATAAATTTTTCAAATTCAAATGTACCGTACCATAGGCGCCGGAACTAGGGGGGGGGGCAAGGGTACATTGCCCCCCTGGCATCCTACAGGGGGGGGCAGAGGGGGGCAAAATTTCTTCTTTTATTTCATTTATTTTTAAAAATGATATATTTTTACTTTTGAAAATAAAATCTTTTTTTTTTTTTTAAAAAAAACATTCACACTTTTTTCATTCTCACTCACATCACACACATTATACAGTCTTTTCGGCAACCTAGGCCATATAAGACTTTGACGATAACCGTTGTGAGTTCTATTGTGGGGTCAGGCTTTCATTTAAGCACTGGAAATAAAATCTTATAAATTAAAAAAAAATTAAAAGACTAAGAAATTCATTTTTTTTTTCAAATTTTTTCCAAAAATCATTGGCAAATTTTTTAAAATTTTAATTTTATTAAAATTGTGATTTTATTTAAAATTTTTAAAGTTTTATAGTAGATTTGTTTTTGTTTTATACTATTTGAACATATTAAATTTTCTAAAAAAATAATTTTTTTTTTTTTTTTTTTTTGCCCCCCCCCCCCCCCCCCCCCCCCCTGATTCAAATTCGTTCCGGCGCCCCTGACTATTGGAGTAAATACGTCCACCAGAGCTTAACCTTAAAAGTTTTCTTAGTTTATTGTCATATTATAAAAAACTGTCTCGCAAAAAAAAAAAAAAAATGCCGACTGTTTATTTTATTTCCTTTATTAATTTATATTTATTCAAATTAAAGTCCATATTTTATTGAAACATGGGCGTACCCAAAGGGGGGGTAAGGTAGTGCAGCTACCCTCTCTTGCAAAGTTGAAACTTAAAAAATAATCACCACCCGAGAGAATTTGGTGAAATAAATGATATTTCTTATTTTGTTATCTATATATAATAATTGCGGTGTGTCCGTCTGTCCGTCCGTCTGTCCGTCTGTCCGTCCGTCTGTCCGTCTGTCCGTCCGTCTGTTTGACCAACTTCCCGTTGGAATTTTGAAACGAAATTTTGCAGTCTTATAAAGGACGTTATGGAGAGTCCCGGAAAAATACTCGGGTCCAGAAATTCCTATAACTTTTTGAGTTATTAATTGCTAAAGTTACGATTTCTCCCATAGGAAATGTATAGAGAAATATTTAAGTATTCTTTGCAGTTGTGTATACTTTTAATGTAAACAAATCCTCAAGCAGGCACTGGATTGGAATACTTAGTTGTTAGTAATAATAATTTTCTTTTCATAATTAAGAAAAGGCGAGGGCCGCCGCAGGCGGCCCGAGCCAGCTGATGGGGGTCCAGGGGGCGTAGCCCCCGCCTCTAGACGCCAGCCCGTTTTTCATAATTAAGAAAGGCGAGGGTCCGCCGCAGGCGGCCCGAGCCAGCTGGTGGGGGGTCCAGGGGGGCGAAGCCCCCTGGCTAAGCGGAGCCCGCCGAAGGCGGCGGCGCGGCTAGTTGCATAATAATCTTGGACCCCCACCTCTGCCCTTGATGGATACTCCCATGCGAGAGAGGATTCCCCCCCCCCCCTCCCCTCACTTGATTTTGGATACCCACCGTGGGACGTATGGATTTCATTCATTCAAAATGCAATTATTGAAACCAATGTCAATTAATCATTTCCCTTCCATTTTCATATATGATTGATTTATCACAATTCCAATTTTAAAATTATTCAAAAGCTTTACATACCATTTTAATTAAATGTAAATACTTTTAAAATGAAATAAAATGTTAAGAATACTCTAGACTAGCGTTTCTCAATCTTTTCAATTAATATAATAAATATAACTATCTGCGGCGCCCACCTTCGGCGAGCTTCGCCCCCCCCTGGACCCCCGTTGACTGGCTCGCCTTTTCTTAACTCGTATTTCTCTACACATTTCCTATGGGAGGAATTGTAACTTTAGGAATTAATAACTCAAAAAGTTATAGGAATTTCGGAATGAAAATAATTTTCTTGTAATCGCTAGAAGGTCCTCTTTAAGCATAAAAAATTTAGTTTCAAAATTCCAACGTGAAGTTGCCCAAATCGAGCGTGAAAGACAGACGGACAGACGTTCGGACGAACAGACATACAGACGGACATTAGCGAATTATATAAATACATTTTATTCCAATATTTATTAATTCAAATACCCGAAAAAGTAAGGGAGTGACGTCGGGAGTTGAAGCACGGATCCACCAAGTTTTAAATATGTTTATTTGTCAAAATTTAATATTTACATAAATTAAATAGCATATAAATTATTACAAAATATTATTTTTTTAATTATTTGATCCCTTTTAGGGCTACTCATAAGTATTTGTCACGGACCAATTTGTACTCGGTGTGTCCTTACCACTAGATCACAGTACGGCATTCGGGTATTTGAATTCACTCAAAAAGCAATTTGAAAATTCGGGCCACAAATTTCTCCCTCGACCAGGTGCAATCTAGTTAGAATATTTGAGAAGACCTCAAATTTAATTAATTAATAAATAAGAAATTACATATATGGTCGAGGGAGAAATTTGTGGCGCCGAATTTAGGTCCATTTCTCCTGATGACTAAAATTGCTTTCTGAGTGAATTCATATACTCGAATGCCGTGCAGTGGTCTAGTGATAAGGGCCACAGAGTACAAATTGGTGGATCTGTGGTTCAACTCCCGGCGGCACACCCTTACTTTGTTATAATTTTTTTTTTTTTTTTTTTTTTTTTTTTTTTTTTTTTTTTTTTTTTTTTTTTTTAATAAAAACACTCACACTTTTTTCTCATTCACACTCACATTCACACACAGTCTTTTTGGCAACTTGGGCCATTTAAGAGTTTAAACGATACTCGTATGCTTAATATATCTATTGGGGGTTAAGGCATTCTTATTTAAGCCATTTGGTATGCAAATGGGTCTGGGGTTCGAACCCACGACTTTTGGTATACGAGATGAGCACGCTAACCCCCTACACCAAGCCCCGAGGGTATAAATTTGTTAAAAAATTATTTAAGCAATAGAGCAAAATCAAAACAAATAAAAAAAATCTGGTGTGACTGGCGCACAGCACACAACTTTCTCTTACCTTCGGTAATCGAAAGTTGTGTACTGTGCTTGTCACACCAGATTTTTTGTGTCGACATATATTTAGTTCCCGACAGTACGGAACATTTGAATTCAGATGTAAAATTTATAAGTATGGGAAAATATTTATATTTTGTTACCATGGCAACCATTTCTCCTCTCTTCCCTATGAAATACAAGAGTAAAGTGGTCTTCAGAAGATTTCAATCGCAAAATGAGAATATACATTTTAAAGAGCATCTAAAAAATAATTGATTTTTGAATTTAAAAAAAAAATCGTTGGAGCAAATTTTGAGAAAATCGAAAAAAACTGAAAAAGTACATCAGTAAAGTACTAGTACTCTTTGGCCGATTTTGATTAAAAGCTTATTTTTCCGGTCCAGGAGGATGTTTAACTTAAATATAAAATTTCAGCCTCATAGCTCAATTCCTTCATGCTTAAAATTGAACACAGACACACCCACCCACACACCCCACCCACACACACACCCACACACACACCCACACACACACAGACAGACCATGTCGCGAAAACCACTTTTTTGGATTCAGGGGACCTCAAAACGTGAAGATCCATCAAAATCTCGACATCGAATTTTTGACATGAATCCAATACTTTCTCTCTCTATATATACTAACATATATATAGAGGTAAGAAAAGTAAAAACGTGTTGGGTTATTTCTTTGAATATTGAGCGGGCAAAGTTGTGCGCTCGGCTTACTGTTAGTCCTGCCCTTTATTCAAAGTAGTAAAAATTATATATGGAAACATTAGATTCAAAGGGAAACTAAAGGGCTTTATCGTGGCCTTGGCTTTCAGCCAAAGGATAGTATTGTATTACAACAACTCATTTCCAAAGACGATATCATCTAAGGAGTATCAGTAACTGAACTATCTATTTTTTCTTTTTTTTTATTATGAAAATGTATTTTTTGACCATTAAGAGATGCTTCGCTTCTTGTATGATACACTCTTCACTATTTTATATAATTCTTATTGCATTTGGAAAAATTAAGAGAAGGCCTATAACTTTAAATAAAAAAAAATCTAAATCTAAAAAAGTGTTTTGGAACAAAGTTCTTTTACGCGACTTACAGTAGGGTGATTTGGCAGAATTCGTCACGTAACAAAAAATCGTTACAGAGCTCGAGCGCCGGCGGAGAAAGTCGAGGTTAGCCGAAGCTTTGTCGAGGCCACGCCTACACCTAACGGGAGAAATCTCTTTCTCTCTATCTCTTTCTATATTATTTAAAAAAGAAAAGAATTATTTATTTTTATTGCAATAAAACAAATAATATTCATATTAAATAATATTCGGAGTTGAAGAAAAGAGAAAAACGATGTTCCTGGTGGAACCCCCCACGACCCCACACGTTTGCTTTTTTCATATTGTTTTTTGTATAGCTTACGTAAATTATTAATCAACCATATCTTTGATAATTAATAATATTTATATTAGAATTCAAATGTTGATAAAATAATGAAGCAATCCTCTCTTTTCTCTCTCTCTCTCTCTTCTCTCTCTCTTCATTCTCTCTCTCACTCTCTCTTTAATATCATTTCTTTTTGTCGTTGAATCAAGCACATAAATAAGTCTTCCTGTTAAATGTAAGAAATATTTAGATAAAACATAGAAAGTATAATAAATATTAAAGAGAATAACTGTATGTTAAAACAAAAAAAAAAAATAATTCTAGGTGGAAATTCTCTCTTTAGGCTGTCGTAGAAGCGTTTAGATTGGGAATAAAAGAAAGAAGGGGAAAATTGAAGGGGCAAGAAAGAAAAAAAAAGGCGAAGGAAATATTGGATGGTTGAATATATATGGTGGCATATCATAATTGATTATAGGACAATATCAAATTGAGACAAAATCAATATTTCCATTAAAAAAAAAATACAATCAAAGGGCGAAAAAAAATCAATTTTCCAATTATATAAATTAAATTTACACTTGTGAATAACGCCGTAATTATTTATTTTATCTATGCAAATTTATTTTCTCTATGATCTCAAAAAATGTACCCTAAGCGTCAAAAAAGTTTGTTCCCTCTTAAAAAGACCTCTCTTAATGATTCTGTAATTTATTAAACATTTAATATGAATATTTTATACATTTCTAAGTGAAAAAAAAACATTAAATAAAACAAAGACAAAAATGTCGATTTTATTTTTTTTAAGGTGCCCGTCTCGAAAAGCCGTTAGAAGACGATTCACTACCGAGTTACTCTAGACGACAAGAGATGGCGTTAGTTTTCCCCATAGGAATACAAGGGATTTATTCCATTTCATTTGAAAGATTCCAGCTAATTAATTAAGGGTTAAAAATTAATTATTTTTCAACACAATGATTACTAATTTAATTATCTACAAGTTATAGAGCGGATTTTTTAAAAATATCTTTTATTTAATGCGATTAATCTAAAAAAAAAAAATTATTTTTTCGAAAATCAAAAAAAGGGCTTCTATAAGTTGTAGATATTTTAAATAGCTTTAATTTTAAAAAAATTTGAGGTCGATAGCTTCAATAGTGTGGCCGCCGGAATCTCCCAAAATTAGCACCCCGAGACGCGCACCTTAACGCCAAATTTCTAAAATTTTAAAATAATCTTTCCATTTCAGTTTTTTTTTTTTTATTTTTTTTTTTTTTTTTTTTATTTTTTATTTATATTAATTATTTTTAATAATATACTTCAATATTTTACAAATTTATGGTGTGTTGGTTTGTTCCCACATATTGAAAATCGACATATTTGTCTTCATTTTATTTAAATTGTGTTAAATTGATTAAAATGATTTGTATTTGTGTTAAATTTACTTAGAAATGTTTAAGATATGTTTCTTAAATTAGACTATCATTAAGGTAGATTAGAACACGTCTTCTTAAGAAACTTTTTGACGCACAGTGTATTTATTAATCGGAAGATATTATGCATAAAGGAACCAAGCGCCATCATGATCGAAATCGAGTTAAAACCACCTTGTGGGGAAAAAGAAGATCTACCTCTTTATTTAAATCACAACATTATTGCTCTGTGCGCTTTTTTTTTGTATAAAACAAGAAAAAAGTCATTGCCCTAGGTTTTGTTTACCACTGTGCAAATGAAATGCTCTTTATCTCAGATTTAGGTTAATGGCGCTTGGTTCCTTCATGCATAACAATTTTCCAATTGAGATATCTGCATTGTAGGCAGCCAAGATGATTAATAACGTTTTTTATTCCTTGACGTTTCGGAGCAAAAAGAAGTTCTATGCAGAGATTTTGCTTCTTTCTTCTCACAGTGATTCGGCTTCCCGTCTTGAGCACATGGGCGTCCGCAGGGGGGGCAACCAGGCACTTGCCCCCCCCCCCTGGAAAATTAAAATGATACAAAAAATGTATAAAACAAAAAAAAAATACAAAAAAACCTTTCACAGTATACATCCACCTTGCCGCGGTGAGAAAGCTTTAAATACTAAGAGATGTATAACATTATTAATATCAAAATACGTTTTTTTTTTAACTTATCTGGAAGTGACTTGCCCCCCCCCCTGCAAAAAATCCTGCGGACGCCCTTGCTTGAGCAATAAAAATTTATTGACTATCGATTAATTTGAATAAAATAAATGCCGAAATAAAGATCTTCAAATAAGATTATCTAGAGTAGAAACAAGCAATGCTATTTCCCGCACAGAGCGATAAATAATTAAATACCAATTTAAGTGTAAATTTAATTTAATGCTCCTATTTTTTTTTTTTTTTCAAATTTGAATTGTTTATAATCAAACATGATAAAATAATTTCTAAACGATTAGTGAGACAGTTTTGTGTCAATTCATTGTCAATGATTGATGGATAAAAAAAAAAAAAAACAATTATTTATATAGAAATATAAAATTTACATGTGCAAAGCTTAGATTTATAATTGTGAAAATTAGAAAAAAATAAATAAATAAAGTTAAAAAAAAAAAAAAATAGAGATTTTGATAAAGACAAGCTGCAAAAGCTTTTTGCTAAGAATAAAAAAAAGAAAAAAAAAAAATTTTATAAATCTGTGATGTTGCGTCGCTATTTTATATGTGAATATATACATATACCTACATAATTATATCTCTATATATATGTATATATACACCTTAATGCGTTAGATGTTTAAATGAAAGAAAAAAAAAAAAAAAAACAATGTAGAATCATAAAATAGATAAATCGATAGGTGAATAATAATAATAAAACATACAGGGTGTTTGTTTACTCACAATGTATTGATTGATTTAATAATAAAAAAAAAACGCAAAATAAACTTCTTACAAACTCTCTAAATTAAATTAAAATTTTTTTATATATTAGTATATGATGCAAGTCATTATGAATATATATTTAATTTCAATGAATAATAAACAAGTTATAATAATAAATAAATTAAAAATAAATAAATAAATGAATTCATTAGAGTTATCGAATTATTATTTAATTAGAAATGCATGAAAAATTTTTTTTTATAAAGAAATCTATACAGAGGGAATTATGCATTTTGCATTTTTACTTATTTATTATTTCATTAGTAATTATGACGCAAAAATAAAAATATTCTTGACGATCTTTAGCCACTTTTCTTATACTGTTGTATAACCAATATCGATACTTTTGTTCGAAAAATTTCCCCAGGGCGAAAAAAAAAAATTTAGTTTCGAGGAAAAAAATTTTTTGCAGAGCGGAAAAATTTTGTCTCCCTTAAAAAAATTTGTAAAATTATTTCAATTTGTACGCTGATATTACAATTTATTTAAGGTTCAGGAAATCCCAAATAAGCAACCCAGCTAGCTAGTCGTTTTTTTAATTTTTATTTAAACATAGTGCCAGGGCCAAGGTTTCGGTCACATATAGGACCATCATCAGGGACAAGCCATTGTCAATTTATTAATCCTCTTGGTCATATTGGCCAAATAAATTTATTAATAATACAACAAATCCAATGACTAAATTGTTTGATATAGTGTGTTATTATGGTCTGAGAGTGTGTGAATGTGACCGAAACCTTGGCCCTGGTACTTTATGTTTATATAAAAATTGAAAAAACGACTAGCTGCGTTGCTCATTCGGGATTTCCTGAACCTTAAATAAATTATGAGAAAAGTAGATTTATAGCTGGATAAAATTATTGTGAAACAGGATGAATAAAAAAGAGCAGCTAGTATTTGTTTCATTTATTTAAGGCCCATTAAGCTGACGTTTCGGTCTCGGTCGAGACCATCCTCAGAGCTTATAATGAATTATATAATTGAGTTTTTTGAAATTTGTCTCAAATTGACAGCCCATAAGCTCTGAGGATGGTCTCGACCGAGACCGAAACGTCAGCTTAATGGGCCTTAAATAAATGAAACAAATACTAGCTGCTCTTCTTTATTCATCCTGTTTCACATTAAATAAATTATTTCCATGGCAGGGGAAAAATTGCCGCCCTGCAGGACAATTTTGTTTTGTTGATTTGTTTTGTTGCAGGGCGGAAAAATTTTTTGTCTCTCTTTAAAATGATTTCCATGGCAGGGGAAAAAATTGCCACCCTTTAGTTTCGTCAAAATAAAATTTTCCGCAGGGAAATTTTAGAGTTCGAGCCCCCCCCCTCCCGAAAAAAATTTCTATATTCGCCTCTGACTAATATATGTATAAACCCTGAAAGCTATTTGCTAGTGAATTTGATTGGAATAAACAAAAAAAAAAAAAAATTTTAAGTTGATTATAAGCGAAAATGATTTTAAAAAATGAAAGGATAATCTTCATGTTGGAGATGAGAAATCAATGTTGATGCAATAAAGCATAAAATACATAAATAATTTATTTAATTAAATATATTATTCATTAAAGGATTAAAAAAAAAAACGAAATTGAATTGAAATTTTGGACGTTGATGCAAATATAATAAAAATGCATTAACTAATTCGCAATTACTATTATTATTAATAACTTATAATCCGATATGAATTATACAGATAATGGAAATGAATGTGTTATAGAATAGAATATGTAAAAAAAAATAACATACGGGCGGATCTGTAATATAAAGAAGAAATTAAAATAGAAAAAGATCCGCCACTTCTTTTGGGATTTCTAATATTGTTTTTGTATAATTTTACTATAATTTAATAAATGTATCAATTTATAATGTATTTGTGATTATTTTTAATCCTCTGATTTGTCTCCCCCCCCCTCAATTTTAAAGAATTTATTTTTCCCATTGTGAGTGAACAAGATGAAATACACACATACAGACACACACCCTGTATAATTTTGTGTTTTTGTTCCAATCTCTGTGTTTGTTTCCTTCGCCCTTTTAGAATTAAAGAGAAATGTCACCATTAAAGGTGGGAGAAAGAAAGATAGATTAAATCAGCCATTATACGAATTTATATGTACCAAGGTAATAAAAAAAAAAAATCCGATGGCTATAAAAAAATAACTAAGAAAACGAGAATTGAATTTGTAAAGAAAAGAATTCTTTTTACTAGAGCTAAGGAAATGAATTAAAATAAAAGTATTCTGACAAATTCGGTATATTGATATCAGCTATAAAATTTCCTTTTAAGCTGAAAACAAGGATGATAAAGTCAATAAATAACATTTTCCTAATTTTTTTTCTTCCTTTTTTTTTCTACTCCTTAATTTTTTGAATTTTATTAGCGAAGTTATTTCCAAGGAAGAATCTCATGACTAGAGCCATCTGGGCTCATCAAACCTTAAAATATGCATGCATGGATGCACTATAAAATGACCAAATATGCACAATGAAGGGAAAAAAGAGCTCTAGCACAAATTGGGTCACACTTTTTATTATATTTTTACCGGGACTACCCCCCCCCCTGGAGCTCCCTGCTCGCAAATGCATCAAATTTATTCATGCTGTTTCGAAATTTTCAAATTTCCCTCTCTGACTTAAATTTTAAATTTCCGGCTCCCGCTCCATTTCCTGTAACTCTAGCCAATCAGCGTCCTGATCTGCACAGACGGAAGCTAGTCGCTAGCTCTTTATACCTATATAGTATAATAATGATTTTTTTTTTTTTTTAAATGAACATCAAGCAATTTCTCTAAATTTTCTAATTTTCTTCGTTTAAAGACATGCTTGTTGTATCTGAGAAGTCGTTATTGAACTCAGAAAATGGTCTTTGAAGTGACAGACATATATATACTTGAAAGAAGAAATCTGGGACAAATTGAGGTTGAAATGTTGATCTTTTACATTTCCACCCTGTAAAGAGCGAAAGCTTAAAAACATTAAAAATTTTTGTCACATAAATTAGACTATAAAAGCAACTACCGAAAAATATTTAAGACATGCTTTTTTCTTTAAAAAAAAAAATGTTAAAATATCCATGAAAAATAATGAAACATGCATTGTGCACAGAATTTCTTCAAAAAAAGGTCAAAATATGCTCGGAGTTATTTCGAATCGAATACTTGAAATGGATAACTGCAAAGTTTCAACATCGTCTTCAGTTTCTACACAATCATGCAATTGCATCCGGTGGCGTAGCGAGGGGAGGCAAGGGGGCATAATACCCCGGGCGCTACTCACAAAGGGTCCACAAAACAAAATATTGCTGGATAATTTTATTTTTATTATAATTGATTTCTGGAAAATATATTTTAAATTTAATGCCAGTATAATATAATAATTTTGTTTATTTCACATATAATATATGGTTTTCGAATGGGGGGGGGGGAGGCGCTAAAAGGTATTGTGCCCCGGGCGTGAGTTAAGCTCGCTACGCCACTGCATCAACATCTCATGACAATATGATAATTCAATTTACAAAAAATATCAGTAGTATTATGTATATGCTGTAAATCGAATATTAAGGCCGGTATTCATAATCGAGACTTATTGAACAAGTCAGACTAAAGAAATTGCTTAAGTTCACTTTCGATTCATAGTCACAAACAAGCAATCACTTGAGTCAGTGCAAGCGAGCAGCACCTGGCGGAGACTTGACAAAGTAAAGACTTGTTGCCTAGGTCACTAACCCTAACTTATTCGATGTTTTCGTTATTCAGAGTTATTTCTTAAGCCAAGACTAGTTTCAAATAAGTTCGTTCGATTTCATAGTGATTTTTCATGCGGACTAGATAGCAAACAAGTCAGAATTTAACAAGTCAAGTCGAGAGGTGACTTGAGTCTTTGTTTTTGACAGCAGTTGTCAGATCTTCAATTTTCAAATTATCATAAAAGTAAAAAATTAAGGTTAGAATTAATTATTAAATTAAATTATTAATAAATAACATTATTATTTATTCAAATTTTCACTTGGAATATAATAATTAATAAAAATATATTTTTTGCAGTCCTTTTTTGTAAATTATAGCTTATAAAAAAAGAAGAGCAAGATTATATATTTATATTATTATATAAGGTAAATTAATACTTTGTTTTAAATAACTATTATTTATTTAAATTTTCATTTGGAATATAATCTTTGATAATAACTAAAATATTTATTTTAGATGGATTTGTACAAACAATTATGATTTAAATTTATATTGTGGAAGTATTTTTTATGATGAACTAAAGTGTTGATAGTTAATAAAATAAAATATGGTAGTTTTTTGGTTGCAGGTTAATTTTCGACTGAACATTGAGTTCAGATGGTTATAAACCATAATCTTCAAGCTTGGAAATCACAATCAAGTTATATTTACTATAATAAATGAATGCTTTCATTTCTTTATAATATAAAAATACATTTTAGTTGTATTTTTTTTTTTTTATTTATTTGCCCCTTCCAGCCGTAGGCCATTGGGTAACATTTTAGTTGTATGATTAACAAAATTTTAAATAAATTAAATTTTCATTGTGCATATAATATTTGTTATTTACCTAAAGAAACCAAAAATCCTTTGTAAAGATATTAAAGAACAATTCTTAGCTTATTTTTTTCCAAATGAGGTGTGTCTATATATATTTTTTTATTAATAAATATATATTTCTATGTATATTAAGGCCTTATTATAGTTTTTAACCTAACAAATTTTTTAATTCAACTGGTCTTGTTTATTTTTTTAGAAATTTTTATATTTTTGTAAAAAAATTAATTAATTATTTTTAATTAAATATTTTAATTTATAGTATTTATTGAATTAATTTCAATTTTTATTATGTTGCCTACTTCACAAAACGTCAAATTATTTTTTCACAATAATATAATATTTCTGTAATATTTTATTCTTTGAAATTTTCGACTCGCCATATTAGCCGAAGGTTGCCGATTGTATCCGATCGGAGCCGAGAATAGCCGAAGTCGTTGACTTGACGAAGCAATTGGTTTGGCAAACAAGCAATGTTTATTGGAACTCTGACTTCAAAAAGTCTTGCTTGAATAATGTTTATGAAATCATAAACAAACTAGCTCGACTTGTTCAAAAAAGTCTTACTTCATGGAGTCAGACTTAAGCACGAAAACAAGTTTCAATTATGAATACGGCCCTAAAACCTCTAGTGCAATCCAGTTTATGACTAAAATACAAAAGATACGTCCAATTGCTCTATTCTTATTCAAAAGTCTACAATATTGCGAAGACTAAGCATTTTATAGTGCCAATATAAACTTATTTATTTTTTGTTGATATTGAGCGTTTAGTCTTTATTTCAATTAGAAAGAATTCTATAATACTTCTCAATTTTATACCTCTTTATTTATTTCTCTCGAGATAAAAAATAAAAATTATATCTCAGACATTAAAAATAAAAATAAAAATAAGAAGAAAGAAAAGATAACAAGAAAAATGAAGAAACAGTTACTTGGAGATAGAAAACAATTAGAGTTCCGAAATTGCTTCTTAATTGATTATCATGAGAAGACAAAAAAAAACTTAAAAATTCGAGATTATCTCAATTTAGTCCACTAGATGGACGAGCAATTAATTAATGTTTTCTTAAATTGCACCTTACATTTTTTACTTTAATCGGGAATTGCCCTGAAAAATGTGCCTACTCTAGCCAATCAGAAAGCTTGGTTAATTTCACTTTATTATTATTTTTCATTTTTTTTTTTTTTAATTAATATTTGATAAATAATAATTTTTCATTTTTTAAGGGGTCCTCACACCTGCAAAAATGTTGCTCAAATATATTTTTGTGTAAAATATTAAATGGACCCCTCAAACTAGAGGCCTGCTCGTGTTGATTTTTTTGGCCCGTACCCGCATTTTTTTGTCTTCCCGCCCGTACGTAGTTAAGTTATACTTATTTAAGTTATACATAATTAAGTAATACTTAATAGGTAAGAGAAAGTAAAAAACAAAAACATTATCAATATGCGTTAAGAAGAACGTTTTGACCGGGATTTCCTTTGGAGTTTTTGGCCCGAGAACAAAATAATTTTTAGGCTCCGTCATCACAGCTGATTTGACTTCATAAGCTTTTACTTTCACTTACCTCTCTATATATGCTATATAGAGGGAAAGTAGAGGATTCATGTCATGTTCGATGTTGAGATTTTGATGAATATACGCGTTTTGAGGTCCCCTGAATCAAAAAAGTGGCCTTCGCAACATGGTCTGTTTGTCTCTCTGTGTGTGCTCATTTTAAAGCATGAAAGAATTGAGCTCTGAGGGTGAAATTTTATATTTAAATTAGGCTTCCTCCTGGAGCGTGAAAATAAGCTTTTAAACAAAATTGGCCAAAAAGTACTAGACTAGTACCTAACTGATGTACTTTTTCAGTTTTTTTTTTCGATTTTCTCAAAATTCTAAAATCAATTATTTTTTAGATACTCATTCAAATCTTGTAGGATATTCTCATTTTGTCCTCAAAATTGTTTGAAGCACACACTACACTTGTACTTCATATGATAGATAGGAGAAATGGTTGCCATGGTAACAAAAGATAAATATTTTCCCATGTTTATAAATTTTACATCTTGAATTCTAATATCGGTGGAAACTAAAAATATGTCGACACGAAAAATCTGGTGTGATAAGCACAGAACACAACTTTCGATTACTGAAGGTAAGAGAAAGTTGTGTGCTGTGCGACCAGTCAAACCAGATTTTTTTTTTATTTAAAATTATGGCTTTGCTCAGTTAAAAGCATTTAGCCAGCACAAGGTACATTTGTATTAATTAATACATTGTTAAATAACATGAGGTTTAATACAAATAATTATATGTAAAATAAATAATAATTAATAATATAAGAAAAGAAAAAAGGAAAAATACAATGAATACCCGTAGAAAAATAACATGAAATAGTACTTAGATATATTTTATATACCCAGTATAATAGGTACATAATATATGGACCCTGTTATGCAATGGTGTGTCAAAGACCAAAAAAATTAAAAATTGAGTTAATCACGGAATATTGTTTCAAATGCTTTAATTAATAGAATTTTTTTATGAAATATGTCCTAAAAAAATTTATATTTAATGTTACTTGCACAATTGACAAAAAAAAAATTATATATAATCCAATGTAAACAAAAAACTTTAATGTTAATTTTCTCAAAACTCGATGTTTGGTCTTTGACACACTATTGCATAACAGGATCCATATAAGGTGTCTAGTCCTTATGAAATGTGTGCGTTATATTTACACTAGCTTGAAGCCTATTGAACCAATATGCTTCATAATTTTTTTGACCATATCGGGTCCTCGTTAAGATGCTGTAAAAGTTGCCAGATGCTTGTGGGTTGGGGCCATTTTATTTGCTATGTCTTTATAAAATCTATCCATTTTACTACTATCTTCATAATAGAAAAATTTTTTTTCTTTCCCGTGTAATTTATAAGCCTCGAAACATTGAAGATATTGGGAAAAAAATCGTCTGGTATTTATTTTTTAGTATAAAAATTTTAATTTTTTACTTTTTACTTGATTGTTATTAATTTTCTCATCCCCCAAAAGAGGTCAAGAGACAAACAAAAAAGGGCTCAGTTGAGATGACTATCATTAAAAAATAAAGTGTCAAGTTCAGATCATTAGTCAATTGGTGTAGACCTCATCCGTTAACCCCTCCCCCTCCCCCCTCCTCTCTCTTAGAAGACTTCCTTCTTGATGGCTAATATAATTGAGCCCTTAAAGCGGATGGACAGATCCAAATTAGTTAGTATCTCTCCTCAATGGTATACATACAATACAAGCACAATTTTTTGTTAAATCAAGAAATGAAAATAATATCCCAAGATAAAAATAAATAAGCTTTTACTCTTGTTTATTTTGAATCAATGATATTTTGACAAAATCTTTAATAACCTGAACTTATCCTGTTTCAACTGGAAAATAAAAGAAAAATATAAATAATACTTATTAAATATCTTCTTCTTTTCTATATATACGGTATAATAGCGGAGTGTTCGTCTGCCTGTCTGTCATGCTTTGTTTGATCACCTTCCCGCAGTGGAGGATCCAGAGGTGTTTCTCGGGGTGGGGGGAGGTAATCTGGAGTGACTGGTCGCACAGCACACATTTTTTTCTTAATTTCGGTAATTTAAAGGCGCATTTTGGACTTGTTTGCCAGAATATAAATATAAATCAAATTTTTAAGTATTAAATTTTAAAATTTTACATTAAAAATACATTTTTTTTTTCGAAAAAAAGTATTTTTTCTAATCTCAGGGGGTTAATTATCCCCTTTACCCCCCCCCCCCCCCTTGTATCCGCCCTTGCCTTCCCGTAATTTTGCAGTCTTATAGAGGACATTATGCAAAGTGATCACATTTTCATTGAAACAAAGCGGAATGAAATCTGCCGAAACCGTAGCCGAAAAAATCATTTGACTTTTTTTTTTATAAAATTTCCAATTTTTCCCTCTTGCGAAAATCATTTAACTTTTTTTTTTTTTTTTTTTTAAACATTCACACTTTTTTCTCATTCACACTCACACTCGCACACACATTCACACAGTATTTTCGGCAACTTAGGCCATTTAAGACTTTGACGATAACCGTTGTAATATAATATTATCTATTGTGGGTTCAGGCATTTCTATTTAAGCCATCTGGTATCCAAATGGCTTAAATAAAATCATCGGACTGCCTGGGTCCGAACCCGCGATGTTTGGTATAGGAGGTAGGCACGCTACCTACTACGCCACACCCGGGGGCAACTTTTTTTTTTAGTATACGAGTTTTGTCCAATCTTTTCAAACTCTTTTAGGCCGAAACCGAAACTTCGGTCGGTACCTAACTAAAATAATAAATAATAGGTAATATATTTTTGAAGTACATTTAATATTTTCTAAAAAGAGGGACATTTTTAAAAATCGGCGGGACAGTCCTCCAAAAAGTGGGACTGTCCCGCCAAAATCAGGACGTGTGTTCACCTTAACGTTATGGAGAGTCCAGAAAAAATACTCGGCCCCCCCCCCAATTCTTAAAAAGGGGAGGAGCAAAAAATTCCAGAAACTTCAGAATTTGCACATTGGAAAGCATTGAGTTTTTTCTTGCTCTATGAAAAATTAAAGCAAATTAATTAAAATAATTAAATCTCTCAAATGAAAAATAATAAGAATTGTTATATAATTAAAGTTTTATTTTTTTTTCATTATAGAGACTCGAGATGGGACTTACAGACACACCCACATTCCGCCACCATACACTTTATATAGAGAGATAGATAAGAGGTTTTTTTTTTTTTTTTTTTAAACATTTACACTTTTTTCTCATTCATACTCACATTCACACAGTCTTTTCGGCAACTGAGGCCATTTATGATATCAATTGGGGGTCCAGGCATTTCTATTTAAGTCATTTGGGATAAGAGAGCTGTATTCTTTAATAAGATAGATATTGTCGGTCCAGTTCAAAACCTGTCTAGCTCAAAAGATGGAATTTTGAGTTTTTTGCACAAATAATCCTCTAATTGCCTCTACTATCTTTGTTCTTAAACAACTTTGTGGATTATTCCTAGATTGAGGGCGGGGATGTAATAATAATGGTATTGAGAGTTGGAAAAACCTTTTTTTTTTTTTTTTTTTTTATATAAAAAAAACATTCACACTTTTTCTCATTCACACTCACACTCACACACACATTCACACAGTCTTTTCGGCAACTCAGGCCATTTAAGACTTTAAACGATATCCGTTATTGATTAATTTATATATATATGGGGTCCAGGCATTTTATTTAAGCCATTTGGTATCCAATTGGCTTAAATAAAATCATCGGACTGCCTGGGGTCCGAACCCGCGACGTTTGGTATATGAGGTTAGCACGCTAACCTCTACGCCATGCCCCGAGGGCTGGAAAAACCTTAAATTTATAGGAGAGTTCTATTGTGATGATTCTTGCAAAATTTCAGCAATCGGATAACGCAGCCAACGGAAAGGAAAAGCAGAAACTTTAAGCGAAAAAGCGCTTTTTTTTTAGTTAGACCGGTCCTGTACTGGACCGACGATTGAGACACTTGATGAAGAAAAGGCGAGGATCCGCCGCAGAGGACCTGAGCCAGCTAGAGGGGGTCTAGAGTACACGATGTCCCCCGATGGCGGGCGGAGCGGCTAGTTTCTATAAAAATATATCATTTTTAGTTCAGTGGGCAGAATATTAACTCCTTATAATATTTTTTAAATAAAAATATTTATTTAAAGTATAGTTCTTGGAATTTCCAGTCAAAGACCTTTGGGTAAACATTATTATTATAGTGAAGATTAAAATTAAATATTTTTATCGAAGCGGGATCCGGTCCCTGAAAAGTCCCATTTTATTGATTAGGCCTACATAACAATAATTACTTACAATTATAGTGTAATTACGATTAAATTGTAAAAGAGCGCCTATTTTAATTCACCTTGACTTATTACTTTTTTTTTTTTTAATAGATGGCGATTTATCTCTCGAATTCTAGTCTCAAGTGGGCGTATTAAAATTCTACTAGCTAAATAATATGATTGAATACACTCACACTCACTCACTTTTTTCTTCATTCAAATTATCTATTGATTTTAGGAATAAATAAACGAAATGTTTGATTTTACTGGAATGTATTCTAGTTATTTAAATATTCTTGTACAAAGCAAACAAATGGTATTATAATTAAATATATTGATTTTGAGTTTAAAACAAAAAAAAAAGTTTTGAAATAAATTTTTTTTTTTTTTTTTTTTTTTTTAAGTCAATTTATTCTCTATATATGCTATAAAAGGAAAGTATTGGATTCATGTCAAAAATCCGATTTCGAGATTTTAATGGATATACACGTTTTGAGCTCCCCTGAATACAAAAAAGTGTTTGAAAAGAGCTAGGAGGTTGAAATTTTATATTTAAGTTAGGCACCCCCGGGACCGGAAAAATAAGCTTTTAATCAAAATCGGCCAAAGAGTACTAGTACTTTACTGATGTACTTTTTCAGTTTTTTTCGATTTTCTCAAAATTCGCTCTAACGATTTTGATTAAAATTCAAAAATCAATTATTTTTTAGATGCTCTTTCAAATGTATATTCTCGTTTTGCCCTCAAAATTGTTTGAAGCACACTTTACTCTTGTGCTTCATAGGAAAGATAGGAGAAATGGTTGCCATGGTAACAAAATATAAATATTTTCCCATGTTTATAATTTTGACATCTTAAATTCCTAATATATTGGCGGAAACTAAATATATCTCGACACAAAAAAATCTGGTGTGACCGAGCACGATGCACAACTTTCTCTTACCGAAGGTAATCGAAAGTTCTGTGCTGTGGCCAGTCACACCAGATTTTTTTCTATTATTTCATTTTACCGCGTGAGAGCAGCTCGCGGCGGGAAATTCTTATTTAAAGGTATAAACCCTTGTAGTTTCCGAACGGCTAATCAGACCAGACTAAATTTAATGTCAATTTGTGCAGAAAGAAAAACTCTAATTGAATATATACACAAAAAATGGCGATTAATAAACTCTAGAATCAATTGTTACTTTCTCTTACCTCTATATATATGTTAATATTTCAGGATTCTTGTTGAATCAATCAATTCAAAATATATAACTAGCTGCTATTCTTTTCTTTACTCATCAACTATCTTTAACCCCACGGCCAATAGAAAGGGAGGGAGGAGCTCAATTAATATCAACAAAGTGAATTGAAAAACACGTGTGGAAACAAATTAACGTTTTTTTTTTTTTTTTTTTGTTAAATATGTTTATTTATATAACAGAATTTTGCCTTTGCCCAAAAAAAAAAAAAAATTGACAATCATTTGTTAAATAGCATAAATCAAGATAAAGCTTTAAACATTTATTTAAAAACAAAAAAAGCAATCTATGTACAATATCTCGCTCTCTTGTTTTTTTTTTTTTTTACAAATTATTTTTTAACACAATATGATATGTAATCAGTCTAGAAATTAGCTAAAAAAAAAAAAAAATAATTTTAATTGTTCCACTATGAATGCCGCAATTCGAGATCGATTTATCATTCAATAAATCATACATACAATTCATTTAATGTATAATGTTTTGTAACATTTGGTCTCTTTTTCCAATCCATCATCATATTTGAGGATGCCGGCTTCAAGGTGGACCCTCTACACAGAGAGAAAAAAAGATTCAATAGAGAATTGTGTCTCCCTACTTAATAATTATTAAATTGTTCAGAAAATCATTTTAAATGCCAGCTCTTATAATTCAACAATTGTATTATCTTCCAGCAGGAAATTACTTTCCTAACTCAAAATGAATAAATAACTTCGCCTAGCAGCAGGATGCTGTTATTTTCATAACTTGCTTTAACTTATATTAAAGATGACCACGCCTTTATTTTTTCTAAAATTATCTAAAATTTGATTAAAATATGTTTTGTAACGGCCAGTTCTATTTTTTCTTAAATGCATATCTTTTCTTTTTAAACAAAAAAATCTGGTGTGAGTGGACAGCACACAACTTTCTCTTACCTTCAGTAATCGAAAGTTCTGTTCTGTGCTTGTCACACCAGATTTTTTTGTGTCGACATATATTTAGTTTCCGCCGATATATTAGAATTCAAGATGTATTTTTTTTTTTTTTTTAACATTCACACTTTTTTCTCATTCACACTCACACTCACACACACATACACACAGTATTTTCGGCAACTCAGGCCATTTAAGACTTTAGACCAGCGTTTCCCAACCTTTTGAAGTCACGGCACCCCAAAGGTGCGTTGGGAATAATATTACACACTAGCGGCACCCTTCCTTTTTTTCCCTATCAAATCGAAATTTTTTCCACCCTGTGGCAAATTTTTTCCGTTGCGTGACCGTGCATTTGACCTTTTTTTTTTGGCAAAGCTTAATTTTTTCCGATCTACGGAAAATTTTGCCGCTTCCATTTTAACCATTTGACCTTTTTTAGCAAAACGTTATTTTTTCGCCACTTTATTTTATTTTATTTTTATCTAAATATCTCGCGGCACCCCTTAGGCATTCTCGCGGCACCCTTGGGTGCCGGGGCACACCGGTTGGGAACCACTGCTTTAGACGATAACCGTTGTATTGAATAATATCTATTGGGGGTTCAGGCATTTCTATTTAAGCCATCTGGTATCCAAATGGCTTAAATAAAATCATCGAACTGCCTGGGGTCCGAACCCGCGACGTTTGGTTTAGGAGGTAGGCACGCTACCTACTACGCCATAACTCGGGGGCGATGTAAAATTTATTAGGATGGGAAAATATTTATATTATATTACAGAAATTCCTCCCCCTTAAAAAAAAAAAAAAGGGGTAAAATTTAAAAAAAAAAAAAAAAAATAATTAAAAAAAAAAAAAAAAAATTTTTTTTTTTATTAAAAAAATGGAAGGGGGAATAAAAAAAAAAAAAAAAAAAAAAAAAAAAAAAAAAAAAAAAATTTCGATTTTGTTCAAAAGCTTATTTTCACGCTCCGCTTGCCCACTTTGTTGGACACTAAGACAACAAGAAATTATTATATTTCAGGGGGTATATTGGGTGAGGGGCGAGGGCCCCCCCCCCGAAATTTTTCAAATCTATATAGACTAGATATACACGGGTGTATAGCCAAGATGAATATTTCTGGTTGATAAAGTGCGCAAAATTTACCGTATGGCGGAAAAAATTTCTTTTTTTTTTTTTTTTTTTTGGAATGGGTGATAAGGTCAAGACCTTTATTTAATAAAAAATTGTCTTTGAGAGGATGGCCCGGGCCCCTCGGGGGTGAGGTATATTCTGTATTTTAAAAATATTTTTCTGTATGGGGGGGGGGGGGGGAAGGGTATTAATAATGAGTTCATGCCCCCCTTCCCCCAAAAAAATTTTTTATATAGGCCCCTGTTATATTTATAATTTGAGTTGTTTTTTTTCGTCAATATTTTAAAGTAAAGGCATTTTTCACAAGCAAGGAAGGGATGGATGACCCTATAAACCTCGAATTGATTTTCCTTCTCTTTCATTATCATTCCCTCTCAGCTCTCTCACAAACCTGCTCTGAATAAATAAATTATACTACATGTAATTATATTTTCTTTATTGTTTTTTACTTTTTTATATACCGTAGATAGATAAGCCAGAGGAATGTATCAAATGTGTTGTATTAATACTATTGTTTTTTTAAAAAAAAAAAGAAAAGATAAATAAATGGTTAGATATCAACAGTTTTATAATAATAAATCCTTTCATAGAGGTTGAGAAATGCATTTACATATTATCATCCATAAAATAAAATATTCTATTGGCCATAAAATGACCACCTGTAAAAAAAAAAAAAAACGTAACGCAAAGGCTGTAAAGTTGTTGTTTATTTTACCCAAGCTTTAATGGATGAAACGAAAAGATTAAAAAATATTACTTTAAAACGATTAAAGAATCTCTCTCTCTGTGTGCACTCATAAAATATTACACTTTTTTTTTTTTTTAGATGTTGTGGCCTTCATCCTCTCACTTCCTTAAATCTTCCTTCGAGATCCTCTTCATTTTTATTTCTAGATGGGGTAGCTACTAAGGACGAGAACAAATTTAAAGGTAAGAAAATTTCATCTCTTTTTTTTAAATATTAGAATTAGAATAACTCCGGAGGTTGTTAGATTTATTGTTAGAATATTGAATTTACAATATTAGTGGGCAATGGAGGGGGGAGGGGAGGAGTTTTACCCCCTCTATTCTCAGACTCTACTCATTGGCATCAATTTATCATTCGGAGCTTAGGGAGCGTACAAGTATTACGTAACGCAATTTGAGGGGTGGGGGGGTACTTCCGGGGCCCTCCCCGGAAAATTTTAGAAAAATTAATAGTAAAGTGGTGTATTTCTAGAATATGAGGTAGGCACAGTGCACGAGTGCTGATGCCTCGGGCTTGCCCTTTCTAAAATCTAAATATGAGGAACTCACGAAAGAAAAGTATTATTTTATTTACTTGGTAAAGGGAAAAAAGCTGCGTAATTTTAATTTTATTTGTTATTATTATTATTTTTTTTTTAATGAGTGAAACCAGTGTAGGAACGCGGTTCTCAAGCGTTCCCGCTCCATTACACCCCTGGAGCTTAGGTAAAATTAGAAAAAATTTGGATTAAAAAAAAATTAACGAAAATTTGTCTCCGAGAGGGCCGGGCCCCTCGGGCCTCAGATGAAAACGAAAAAATTTGGAATAAATTAACGAAAATTTGTCTCTGAGTGGAAAGCACGGGCCCTTCAGGGCTAAGGTATATTTTTAAAATATTTTTGTGTATGGGGGGGGGGGGTATTTAGAAATGAGTTCGCCCCCCCTCCTCCGAAAAAAATTCTATATACGCCCCTGATTCCGAGAGATCGAATTCAAAGCTTTTCAATAGAAAAAAAATATGGAATTTGCAAAAAGTTTTGGAGACCTAGCTACACTTAAGTGAAACATTATAAGTAGGTCTAGTAGTCCCCGGGAATCGAATATAGTACTTTTTAGCCGATTTTGTTCAAAAGCTTCGTGTCACGTCCCAGGGGGTGCCTAAAAACTTAACTTGATTGGAACAAGCTCCCTGCGTCTATCTTCAGACTTTCAAGTCTAACCTCAACAGGCATCTTCCCAGTTCCCGCAGTTGAGTTTCCCCTTTATGCTTCTCCTTTTGTTTTTATTTTCTTCCTGGCTGCATGTGACTATTGGTCATTATAGGTCTTCGGACCTTATGCACCCATTCCAAAAAAAAAAAATATATATATAAATATAAAATTTCAACCTCCTAGCTCTTTTCGTTCTTGAGATTTTTTGTTCACAGACAGACAGACAGACCATGTCGCGAAAACCACTTTTTTGGATTCATGGGACCCCAAAACGTGTATATCCATCAAAATCTCGACATCGAATTTTTGACATGAATACAACCTCTCTCTATATATTAACATATAGGTAAGAGGTAAGAGAAAGTAAAACATTTTTTTTGTAAAAAATAAATTACGTTAATCAAGCCAAGGTTTAATCAAAATTGAAATATATAATATTTATATTGTATAAAAAACAATTTTATTTCTTGTTGAAAAATTCAATTATCTTTAGTTTGAGGATGTCAAAACCCCCATTAGGTATTTGTTATTTGACTGAATTTTACTTCTCTCTTCTGCTGAATAAGTAAACAAACTTTTTCCTCTCTCGAATGTTTATTCGCGTGCCGACTTTTCACGCTCTTTTAAAAATGAATTTCTCTTCATTTTCTTCCGTATAAAAAAAAAGAAAGGCTTGGGGGGGTGTGGGGGGGGTTTGCATAATGGCTGAAGCTAATTCTTTTTTTTCTTTTTTTCTTAAGAAAGACACGTCTATAAAGAAACACGACTTTAAAATTAAATCGTCTCATTTATTTGAAAAGTGATATTATTTGCAGAAAAGATACAATTTTTTTTTTTGTTACGAAATATTTTCATTACATCCTTTTTAAGATCAGAATAGCGGAAATAAATTTGAATAAATAACAGACGCAGAGAGGATATTAATCTTTTTTAAAATCAAAGTAATTTACATCTTCTCAAATAGGACTTTGTGTTTAATGAATTTAATTTTATCTCTCTGTCTATTTGTTATTTTTATTTGAGAGAGAAAAATTAAGTTTTAGAAACCATCAGTTGGAAATAATAAACTCTAGAATTAGGTAGATTAAAATCACGAGGGTTAGAAGCGTCTCTGGACAAAAGAAATTCCAAGATTTGTAAATGACAGCAAAATATTACACTGGTCAACACGATTTTTGGGTCTGGCTTCTTCATATGAAATTTTTGTTTCTCCTACTCTAAAAATAAATGTAAAAATAATTTTTTTAATCAAAGTTTGCTTTTGTAAAAACTAGAGAAATTTTTCGAATTTTTTACTAAAAAAACCGGACATTTTTATATCTCGTAAACTAAGCATATTTTGTGCACCATAGTACCATACAAAGTTGTAAAGCATTAAATTTGCTACAATTTGGTTGTTAAAACGAATATGTAGACCCAATATTAACCGAGGTACGGCCGATCAAAGTTAGACCATGTTTCTCGAATGTAAAACATAGAAAAAATTCGTTAGGCCGTTTCTCGGTTACTATTGAGTTTACAAATTTGATTTATCAACCAAATTTTAGCAAATTTAATACTCTACAATTTTGTATTTTACTATTGTAGACAAAATATGTTTAGTTTTCGAGATATAAGCGAAAAACTAAAGAAAGTCTCAAGTTTCTCGAAATATAAAACAAATAGAAACTTTGATAGGCCTTATCTCGGTTAATAATGGGTCTAAATATTCGTTTTTTCTACCAAATATTAGCAAATTTTATGCTCTACAAGTTTGTAATGTATTATAATTAACAAAATATGTTTACTTTGCGAGATATAAGCGAAAAACTGGAAAAAGTCTAAAATGAAAAAAAAAAGAAGAAAATTCGGCCGTATCTCGGTTAATATTGGGTCTAGAAATTCGTTTTATCAACTAAACTTTAGCAAATTTTATGCACTACAACTTTCTAATGTAATATGGTGCACAAAATATGCTTAGATTACGAGATATAAGCGAAAAACTGAAAAAAGTAAACAAATTTTGAGTTTTTTTTTATTTTTTCAAACCCCTGTACCAATTAAACAAAAGCAAACTTTAAAAGCTAAAAATGGGAATTTAAGTGTTTTTTGGTGTCTAGAATCAGAATTTCAGCATTAAAACAGAAACCCAAAAAAAAAATCTTTTTTGTTGACCTGTGTTATAATTAATTGCCATTATAAGGGGTGGGGGGAGTCCCCTAACACTTAGAAGTATTTTATTTAAATTGCGGTGAGTTTTAAAGGTGGGTTTATGAAGTGAGTCTTTTAATAGTTATTTAATTTCGAATTTATTCCCAACGGAATAAAACCCCGTTAGTTTGCAAGTGAAAAGAATTTTTATAAATAGGGAATTTATTTGATAATTCGATCAGAGAGCAATGCTTCTAGAACGTGCTTGCGGGGTGCCTATCTGTCAGGCGGTCTGTCTTTCAGTTCAGTTGTATGTGAGTCGAGCAATGAGTCCAGTCATTCGGCCTCTCTCTCTCTCTCTCTCTCTCTCGCGTGTGTTTAGTTTCTTTTATATTGTGTTGTGATTTGTGCAAATAAGACGTTCATCCCCCAACCTCATTACACCACACCCCGTCTGGTCATCTTATTAATAAGGTAATGAATATTTTCATAACGAATTAAATTTTTATTTTCAATTTTTTTTTTTCTCTCAACATTTACTTATAAAATTATCCAATTTTTAATTATATGTTTAAGTCTTGTACCAAAGGGGGGAGGATGAAAAAGGGTGTAAATCACCCCTTCTAATAAACAAAATAGTATTTTTCTTTAAAAATAATATTTTTTTTTTTGTAAAATTTTTACTTTTAAGCAAATGGATTACTTTCTCTCCCTCTTCACCCTCTACCACCCTAACAGAGAATTTAGTTTTCCTATACTATTTAATAAGAAATTTTTATTAAATAATAAAAAATATTCTTAAACTTTTATCTATCATCAGTGTTATAGTGATTTTAGGTGGAATTTGTTTTTTTATTGCAAGTGCTTTCTTCTGCACTCGCCTCCCCTATTTATTTATAATTAAAAAAAAATTCATATGGATACCAAATGGCTTAAATAGAAATGCCTAAACCCCCAATATGTATATTAATCAATAACGGATATCGTCAAAGTCTTATATAGCCTAAGTTGCCGAAAAAACATTGAAGGGGGAGGGAAGTGTGAATGAGAGAAAAGTGTGAGTGTTAAAAAAAAAAAAAAAAACATTCCACAAGCCTGTATCTCCATCTTTCGTTTCGTGAAAATATTTCACTACAAAGTTTCCCCCTTGAATCCAAAAAAGTGGTTTTCGCGATATGGTCTGTCTGTGAATAAAATATCTCAAGAACGAAAAGAGCTAGGAGATTGAAATGTTATATTTAATTCAGGCACCCCCATGGGTCGTGACACAAAGCTTTTGAACAAAAATTAGCCAAAGAGTACTAGTACTTTACTGATGTAATTTTTCAGTTTTTTTTCGATTTTCTCAAAATTCGCTCCAACGATTTTTTTAAAATTCATAAATCAACTATTTTTTAGATGCTCTTTAAAATGTATATTTTCATTTTGCCATTGAAATCTTCTGAAGACCACTCTTGTACTCCATAGGAAAGATAGGAGAAATGGTTGCAATGGTAAGAAAATATAAATATTTTCCCATGTTTATAAATTTTACATCTTGAATTCAAATGTATCGTACTCTCGGAGCCTAAATATATGCCGACACAAAAAATCTGATGTGACAAGCACAGTACATAACTTTCTCTTCCCGGATGGTAAGAGAAAGTTGTATACTGTGCGATCAGTCACACCAGATTTTTTTAACCTCGAAGAGCAGCAGTTACTTCGTCAATTCACTGTTTGTAAATAAAATTTTTATAAAAAATTTTTTTAATGTTTTTTGAGTCGACTGATTTGAAAATGTTCAGTTTCTATTTCATATCATCGTAAGGATCTATTAAAATAAACATAAGTTTAGCTTTTTTTTTTTTATATTCAACACTCGTCAAATATAAATGATGAATATAAAAAAGTAAAAAACTAAGCTAATATAGAGAGTTATTTTTTCCGGGAAACGGGAATTGATTTCTCGGGAAATCTAAAAAAAAATCTTAAAATCAATAAGGGTTTAAATAAAACATAGAATCTTTTATAAAGTATGACCACAAAGATTCTGCCACGGATGTTTTATTTCTAAATTCGTTAAAAATAAATTCAGAATCGAATAATATTATTTTGTTACGCGTATAAGCCCTCTGTGCCCCTTGTGAGATTTTCTTCGACCAGCACATCTCTCCTTTTTTTAAATTTATCGATTTCTTTTGCCATTTTGTCAACTAATTTTAAATAAATGCAATTAGTTTCAAGATAAAATTCTTTGATTATTTTTCAATTCGTCGTATCGGTTACAAATCGTGTCCATCTTCAGAGCATTATGCACAGTTTGTAACCGAAATATCGACCTGAAATTTTTTTTTTGAAATGTCGACTGCAACCATCCCCTGCTTCATCAATCTTTACCGACCTTATTATTACTAAGATATTTATCTTTTTTTCAACTTTTAAAATTCCCAACAGATTACTAGTATAAAGCTCTAATTTAGTTTATCTTTTTGTTCGGCGAAACAAATGGGTCGTGGTTTAAATATTAAGCTTAAAATAGTCTCAATAAATACCTGAGCACGTATATGATCTTAATACAAAAACAAAGTGATCATAATGCCTGGTATGGTAGCTAGCACACAATAAATTTTCTCACTGTTCACTAAATGGATTAATTTACGTGTCTGAATAGACTGGCCAATTAATTTGTAAGTGAATAGTCCCTTTTGTCTCAGTACGTATGTTACGTTATATATACAAATATGACAAGTGGAATATTACACGCAAACGTTTCCAGAATTTCAAATACACCCCAATCGAAACATTTGAATATTTTTATTGTCTCTTTGCCGTAAAACTGAATATATAAAATATGTATATTTTAAGTGACTTAATACCTACACTCTACTTTTTATTTTATTTGAATTGAATAATTTTTTTTACTTTCTCTTACCTCTAATATATGGAGAGAGAAAGTATTGGATTCATGTCAAAAATTAGACCGGCGTGAGCCAGGTCGGTTTCTATCTAGAATAATTAAAGTTGTATTAGAACGAAAGGACCATATAACTACACCATAGGCGCCGGAACTGGGGGGGGGGGGCAAGGGTGCATTGCCCCCTATAGGGGGGCAGAGGGGGGCAATATTTCTTCTTTTATTTCATTTATTTTTAAAAATGATATATTTTTATTTTTGAAAAATAAAATCTTCGTCTAAATTAAAAATTTCACTTTAAAAATTAAAAGAGTAAGAAATTCATTTTTTTTTCAAATTTTTTCCAAAAATTTTTGATAAAATCACTAGCAAATTTTTTTAAATTTTAATTTTATAAAAATTGTAATTTTATTTAAAATTTTTAAAGTTTTATAGTAGATTTGTTTTTGTTTTATACTATTTGAACATATTAAATTATTTTAATTTTCTAAAAAAAATTTTTTTGCCCCCCCCCCCCTGATTCAAATTCGTTCCGGCGCCCCTGAACTACACTAATGTGTTAAATCAGAAATTTAAAAGGGGTTATTTTGGCAGAAAAGTGCTATAAATTTAGAATTTATAAATATAACTATAGGTTATAAATAACTATCTATTTTATAAATGATTTTTTAATTAGTTTATTAAGTGTCCTTAGTTGTTTTGAAATTTTTTTCTAAAAATAAAAGAACCGAACTGAAACCGAAGGTCGGGACCCCTGCAAGTTGTTTACAAAATAACCTTATCTCATTAGCCGAATTCAGCATACAACTTGTATTTATTATAAAATAATTCAGCCGGCATCCAGTTTCCCACCCCTAACTTGACATAGATTGGCCGCCACATCTCCAGTTCATCCGTCACTAGTTGTTTGTGTTTTTTTTCACCCCCCGGGAGAGTAAAAATAAGCTTTTAATCAAAATCAGCCAAAGAGTACTAGTACTTTACTGATGTATCTTTTCACTTTTTTTAGATTTTCTCAAAATTCGCTCAAACGATTTTGATTAAAATTCAAAAATCAACTATTTTTTAGATGCTCTTTAAAATGTATATTCTCATTTCGCTCTCAAAATTGTTTGAAGCACACTTTACTTTTGTACTTCATAGGGAAGATAGGAGAATGGTTGCCATGGTGACAAAATATAAATATTTTCCCATACTTATAAATACATTTTGGATTCTAATATATCGGCGGAAACTAAATATATGTCGACACGAAAAATCTGGTGTGACAGAACACAACTTTCGACGAGTTGACTGAAAAAAAAATTACGGTACTTGATTAAGAAGGCTAGGGTCTGCCGCAGATTGGTCCGAACCAGTTGGAGGGGGGTTCAGGGAGGCTAGACTCGAAGCCCGCCCTAGGTGGGCGGAGCAGCTAGTAAAATTGTTATAATCTGCCTTCAACAATTGACACGGTTAATAATAATAAGAGTGCATTCATTGTTCTTGTCTTCTAAAAGAAAAACGTTCTCAATTAAAGCTTACACTCATAAAATATTGACCTTTTTATTAAAAAAAAAAAAAAGCATATTGAATTAATTAATTCAAGATAAATGAGTTTTTTCATCGTTATTTAGTACCCAGCCGGGGTATCTGTCCCTCATCCTTTCTATTCTCTGGCATATATGTCAATACGTCTATCTCTTTTGGCGTTTATAAATTAATGACTCCAATGACGCCATCATGTTTGTTTAATTGATGAATGAAAGAAAAATTCATTAGAAATATCCTTGGTGGTGGTTATGGGGAAAATATTCGAGGGTAAATAATTTAACTTTTGAGGTTAAATAACTTTATATAATATTTCATTTGAAACTTTTTTCTTTTTCTTTTTTACGAGGGGGGGGGGGAGATGTTTTTTTTTTCTTTTTGACATTTCGATTAGAATTCTCCATCAAACATTTATAACTCATTATAACAAAAACATTTTTGTTTTTCCTACGGCTTCTTGTCAAAAAATCTTACGAAAAGTAAACTTTTTTGTTTAATTTATTTTGAGAGTAATTTTTTACTTTCTCTTTCCCTATATGGACCCTGTTACGCATTAGTGTGTCAAGCGCCAGCTACCGAGTTTTGAGAAAATTAACACTAAAGTTTTTTGTTTTCATTGGATTATATATAACTAGCCGCGCCGCCCGCCTTCGGCGGACCCGAGTATTTTTCCGGGACTCTCCATAACGTCCTCTATAAGACTGCAAAATTTCGTTTCAAAATTCCAATGGGAAGTTGGTCAAACAGAGCGTGACAGACGGACAGACAGACAGACGGACACTCCGTAATTATTATATATAGAAGATTTTTTTTTGTCAATTGTGCGAGTAACATTAAATATAAATTTTTTTAAGACATATTTTATTAAAAATACTTTTAATTATATCATTTGAAACAATATTCCGTGCTTAACTCAATTTTTAATTTTTTGGCGCTTGACACACTAATGCATAACAGGGTCCATATATGAAATATATAGAGAGAGAAAGTATTGCGATCATATCAAAAATTCGATGTCGAGATTTTGATGGATAGGCCTGTAGCCTACATGTTTTTTTTTAATGAAATTCTATGTTGAAATAGCCCTTGATTAATGTAGGCCTAATTATTTCGTAAATTATTCTCTAAACCAGAGGTGGGCGTATCTAGGCGGGTGCAGGGAGGGGCCCGGCCGCCCAGAAGGCTCTTCAGCCGAAACATTGTTGTTCAATAAAGCAAAATAAAATTTTTTTTTCTTTATTTTGCTTTGAGTGCCTTTATCTCATCTCGCGAAAAGATCGGATGAGACACGTATCTAGAAAAAAAAAGGTCAAAAGATTTTCGCGAAAGAAGTAAAAATTTTCCGCAGGGCGGCAAAAATTTCGTTTTCCTAAAAAAAAAAAAAAAGATTCTGCAGGGCAAAAAAAAATTAATTTCGTTTCCGAAAAAATAGGCGGAAGAAATTTTATTTTGCTAAAAAATAATCCCATAATCCCATAATCGATTATTTTTTCGTCTGCCCGGGCTCAATAATCGGTTATGGGAATAATCGATTATTTTTCATAATCGATAATCCATTATTATTTTTCATAATCGATAATCGATTATTTTTTTTCATAATCGAATACCCCTAGTTTTGACAGGGATCTTCGCAAGGGCGGATACAGGGGGGGGTAAAGAGGGTAATTACCTCCCCCTCTGAGATTTGAAAAAATATATATATTTTTAATGTAAAATTTTAAAAATTAATACTTAAAAATTTGATTTGTATTTATATTCTTGCAAACAAGTACAGAATGCGCCTTTAAATTACCGAAATTAAGAAAAAAATGTGTGCTGTGCCACCAATCACTCCAGATTACCCCCCCCCCCCCCGAGAAACACCTCTGGATCCGCCACTGGATCTACGCCACACAGATGCGTCAGTTGAGATGCCTAACTCAAAGGCGTTAAAGTTTTTTTTTTTTTTTTTTTTTTAATTGGTAGAAAATTTTCCCGGGGTGGTTTCGGCGTCTTTTATAAAGAAGAAAACTGTATTTATGTATCCTTAATAGGTAATAAACTTGCCCGCCAAAGACGAGCAAGGGGGTTCAGGGAGCGAAGTAGTTTTTCTTATAAATTGTTTTCTATCATACTTGAAAGAGTTATTTTATATTAGAGATATTTTTTAAAAGGAATTCTCCGGGAGATAGCGATCTTTCTTCCCCCTCTCCCTCTCACCTTTCAGCCTGTTGCTTTTTTTATATTTTCTTTTATTGTTCTCCACTTTGGCAACTTTTTAATATCAATCTCTCTGCACTATAAATCTTAATCTTCTCGAATTGATTTTCCTTTCGACGGGGTTTTGTCATCAACGCTCTCTCTCGCTTCCAAGTTCATTATCAAAGTTATTAATCATTTTCCAAAATAGGAATTTTATTTCTTAATGGACCCTTTAATAACGCAAGTATAATATAATTAGATGTAAAATTTAATTTATTTAAAAGTGTGCTGTTTTCTTTTAGAATTCTTCTCTTTTTTTCGAATATGGAATTCTGAAACTTTTTAATTTAATGAATACAGGACATTTTTTTTCTGAATATTAGATTGAATGAGTTTATTTTTACTAACTACCCCTTTGTTCTTTACAAGAGCCCGGATGGTCATTCACAATCAAACCTTAAAATATGCATACATTAATGCACTGTAAAATGACCAAATATGCACAATGAAGGGAAAAAAGAGTAAAAATATGCTCTACTCACAAATTGAGTCGCATTTCATATTATATTTTGAATCTTTTTTATAACAACGAATTTCTCTAAATTTTCTTCGTTTAAGGCCGGGGTCGCCAAACTTTTTTGATCATCCACCCCTATATAATTTTTCAAAATCTTCATCGACCCCCATAAAAGTAATTTTCTGTTAATTAAAATAAAACTCTATTAGATACTGGGTTTGTACATTTAATTTATGATTTTAAACATTTATTAAAGTAATAGTACATGGTGTAACAATAGTTTTATGAAAAATATTTTAATGATGAAATTTAAATACCTTAATAATTATTAAATAATAAGAAATTATAAATAAGTATGTGTGATTTGAGTATTAAGAACTGTTTTTTTCTTCGACCCTCAATCGACCCTTCGATTCGGTCCCACGCTTTTGTTAAATAGACTCCTGGGGGGTCTATATAGAACACTTTGGTGACCTTTGGTTTAAGGACATGCGTTTTTCTGAGAACACGTTCTTGAACGCGGAAAATGATCTTTCTACATCGCAAGAAGTGACAGGCGCATACTTGAAAGAAGAAATCTGGAACAAATTGAGGTTGAAATGTCCATCTTTTACATTTCTACCCTGTAGAGCACGAAAGTTTAAAAATATTAAAAATAATCCTCAATTTTTGAGACATAAATTAGACTTTAAAAGCAACTACACAAAAATTTTCAAAACATGTTTTTTTCTTAAAAAAAATGTTAAAATATGCATGAAAAATAAGGTTGTTTTGGCTAAAAATTACATTGTGCAAGTCAAAATATGCACATATGCTCGGAACAAAGAGGGTAGAGTATTTTTAATCGAATACTCATGAAATGGATAACTGCAAAGTTCAGGTATTCAGCTTCTAAACTAACATGCATTTGCATGAACATCCCATTCATTACTTTGGCGGATATATTTTTGAAATTTTGAAATTGAAATTGAAAAAAAATTTATTTGTTCAACAGTGTTTGTTTTACAAATGGAGTTGAGTGGTTACAAAAAACAAAAAAACAAATAAATAAAATAAATACACAATTATTGTTAATTTAAATCTTCGGACAATTCCAAAACAAATGTTCTAGTTTTAAGAGCACTTTTTATAAAAAAATAAATGTTGTTAAGTTTTTCAATGTCTTTTATTATTATTAGATTAAGGAAATCTTCCCCCTCAGAGATGTCACTCAAATACTTGGCCAGGTATTGCCTCCTTATGTCCCCATACATTGGACACCTGAGGAAGATGTGAGGCAAGGACTCCTCTTCAAATAGGTTGCACATTGTACATACTACGTTTGTGTCAATTCTGTATCCGCAACCCCCAGTCCAGAAAGAAACCATTCGAGAACCCGATATCCTTATCTGACTTATGACTCTCGTCTTATCCAGGCTGCTTCTAAGATACAGGTAAGATTCGGCATCTGCTTCAGGCATAATCTTCCGGTATATAGGATTATATTTAGAGTTCGATATTCGGCTCATGTCTTCCTCTCTCCTTGCTCTTCGCCACGCTTCAACAAGTTGGGGGACCACTTCTCTTATTCTTCTTGGTGATTCTTCCAGCAATAAACTTTCCTGTCCTATTGTCTGGAGCATGTCCTTAAGATGAGAGACCCAGCTCACATTATGTTTGTTGTCCCTATTCATTTCAAGTTGTTTCATCCTGGTAAAACATAATTTCGGGATTCTGGAGTCGGGCATCTCTAGTAGTTTCATCCACCACTTTATCATTTTCTCAAAAATTTGGACACTAATATGGTCACGGTTCGCCTCGGCCCGGACGAAATGACCAGGAGTGTTCCTTGGCCATCCAAAATATCTTTTAATGTATTCAACATTAACTTTTTCGATCAAGTCCAAGTATCCCGGACCCCAGATTTCCGAACCGTATAGCAATGTTGCAGCCACTACCGAATCATATAGTCTCCTTGAACACTCCCAGCTTGGGTTTTTGCTTCTTGTCAGGATCTCAAACACTCTTCCCAGTGCCAGTCTGGCCCTCGACACAGCCGCCTCCGCCGCAAGTCCAAATTTACCCGAAGAGGAAAATCTGACACCGAGGTAAGTACACGTCGGAGCCTGTTCCAAAATATCATCTCCCCATTTTATTGGGTTAATTATTCTTTTTCTTCCCTTGGAGAAACACACCATCTTTGTTTTTGAGGGGTTGAGAACCAAATCGTTGGTTCTCAAGTATTCCTGGAAGATTTGAAGTTTCCTTTTCACATCGATGTAGGTATCCCCCAAGATGACCATATCGTCCGCAAAAAGAAGTATAAACACCTCCCTCAAGTTCGTGGCGCTCAAGCCTCTCACTTCACGATCATGGAAAAAGCTCACTATGTCGCTGATGTAAAGAGAAAACAAAGTAGGGCTTAGCGTTTCACCCTGCAACACCCCACTAGTTATCCCTATCCGGTCACTACGCTTGTTGTTGATTTTTATTCTCATAGTCAGCGCTTTCGTAGAGTGTTCTCAGTATACGAACTGTTTTTGGACTGAGTCCCAAGTGGTACAATTTCATCCACAGCTTTTCATGATTTAGTGAGTCAAAAGCTCTTCTCAAATCAATGAAGACGGCCCAAACAGCTCTTCTAGGGAGTCTAGTATTAATAGCGATGAGAGAACTCAAACTAAATATTTGGTCTCTGCAGCCTCTTCCTCTCCTGAAGCCCGCCTGTTCCTCTGGAATAATTTCGTTTTCTTCTATCCATATTGCCATTCTTCTCTCCAAGATTGAAGTGAACAACTTTGTGATTGTGTTCAGCAGGGCGATACCTCTATAATTAGAAGGATCTCTTCTACTGCACATATGCTCGGAACAAAGAGGGTAGAGTATTTTTAATCGAATACTCATGAAATGGATAACTGCAAAGTTCAGGTATTCAGCTTCTAAACTAACATGCATTTGCATGAACATCCCATTCATTACTTTGGCGGATATATTGAAATTCCATATCATGATCCAATCCTACAATAAAAGATATGAGTTTATATGAAATAAAAGAAGCCTAAAGAACTAAAGAGAGAGATCCTGTAGATGAACACAAGTTAAATAAGAATTTATTGGGGCACGCTGGTGTAGCGGGCTAGGGTATGAGCTTTCTACAAAGAAGATCCCTGTTCAAATCCGGGGCGTGAGGGATTTTTAATTAAATAAAAATATTTATTTAATGTAAACAAATCCTCAAGCAAGCCCTGGATTAGAATATAGGATCTCACCACAATAGCCCCCAGGCAACTCTGCGAGGAGAGGGAGTTGCTGTGACATCCCGTCCTGTGGAAGGGACGTAAAGAAGATTCCCTCTCAGTGAGACATTCTTCGAAAAGAGTCGGTGCTGAGGGAGTCCCTCCTCAAACTAAGACATACTTCCTAGCATAGAAAAGGTTGGATAAAAGGAACCGGGTGGATCCAGAAATAAGGATTATTTCACTAGCTAAAGACGAAAGCAGGAGGAGGAGTTAGAGATAGGAAATGATGTAACTTCACGGGGTGCCGGTAGATGGCTACGGCCAGAAGCCAGTTGGGTTTGAGGTGTGTGCCTTCGCGCAAGAAAGCACCTCGGGTAAATAAACGGGGATCCCGATAGGAATTTCAAATAATAATAATAATAATTTATTAAAAAATTGATTAATATTCCCTTAATATTGTATATCTACTAAAATTAGCTGATCAGTGAAAGTGACTTGTAATTAGAAACTTATTGTTTTGAGTCAAAAATATCTTTCCCAAAGCGAATATCAATTTCGAGAAAGAAAAAAAAGTACGATAAGACGGAGAGAGAGAGAGAGAGAAGACAGAAGAGAGAAAGGGATTTGCTCATCCTCGGGCTTAAGCAGCAAAGTTTCGGAGGAAATTCAACGATAGAAACTTTGTCCCAAGTCTGCTAAGGCTATTCTTATGAAGGATCAGGATTTGGAAACCTCAGCTAGCCAAATTCCCCTGAAGGGGTGAAAGGATATTTACATACATAAACAAAAAACTTAGAAAAGGGGAAGGGGTCACAAAAAGAACCGATAAGGGAAAGAAAGAACGAAATATATGATCGTTTCTCGCTGGCCAGAGGCAGTTTGCCCTCTTAGTACAAATAGATTATTTATCTTTAAATAACTTTTCTTTTCTGAATTTTCGATACCAAGATTATTTTCTTTTTAAATAAGAAGATATATATTAGGTGGAGAGTGGTGTAACTCAAGGAACTGTCCTGTCATTTTACTGTTTATGTAATAGACTTATGTTCTGTAACAAATTCAAATACTCGAGTAAAAATTATTGAAAATGATCAAGGGATACACACGCCCGCAACAGGTCTGCATAGTGAACCTTGAGGGACACATAGGGATATACACGCCCGCACCAGGGGCACACAGGGATACACACGCTCGCACCAGGAACACACAGAGTAGATCGAAAGTGACCAGAAGAAAATGTTTGTCCCTGGTGCGGGCGTGTGGATCCCTGTGTGTCCCTAAAGGTTACTATGCAGACCTGCTGCGGCGTGTGGATCCCTCGATCATTTTTAATCATTTTTACTCGAGTAGTTAACATCTTATACCTTATAATATTAAATGAATAAAGTTTTGTTCACATCTTCACATCTTCGGAAGAGTATATAGAAGCTGAAAACGTTCCTGAAACTTTGAAATTTCCATTTGATGAGTATTCGATTCGATAACCCTATTTGTTCCGAGCATAAGTGAATATTATGGCTTATTTGAAGGAATTCCATGCACAATTCATGTTCTGCCAAATTGTAACCAAAACAATCTTGTTTTAACATTTGTTTAAAGAAAAAAGCATGTTTTGAATAAGGGTTTTTGTGTAGTTGCTTTTAAAATCTAATTTATGTGATAAAAATTAAAAATTATTTTTAATATTTTCAAACTTTCGATCTTTACATGGTGGAAATGTAAAAGACCAACATTTCACTGCTCATTTTGTCCCAGATTTCTTCTTTCATGCGCTTGTCACTTTATCATTTTCTGCGTTCAAGAACGTGTTCTCAGATAAAACGCATGTCATTAAACAACAAAATTTAGAGAAATTGTTCTTGTTTTCAAAAAAAATTAGTAAAAATATATTATAAAATGCGGCTTAATTTGTACTAGAGCATATTTTTACTATTTTTTCCATTCATTGTGCATAGTTGGTCATTTTATAGTGCTTTAATGCATGCATATTTTAAGGTTTGATTGTCCATCAGCATCCGGGCTCCAATTAAAACATTTTTACTTTCTCTTACCTATGTATATATGTAATATATATAGAGAGAGAAAGTATTGGATTCATGTCAAAGATTCGATGTCGAGATTTTGATGGATCTTCACGTTTTGAGGTCCCCTGAATCCAAAAAAGTGGTTTTCGCGACATGGTCTGTCTGTGTGTGTGTGTGTGTGTGTGTGTGTGTGGGGTGTGTGTGTGTGGTTCAAAAATTTCAAGCATGAAGGAATGAGCTACGAGGTTGAAATTTTATATTTTAGTTAAACACCCCCCGGGACGGGAAAAATAAGCTTTTAACAAAATCGGCCAAAGATTACTAGTACTTTACTGATGTACTTTTTCAGTTTTTTTCGATTTTCTCAAATTCGCTCTAACGATTTTGATTAAAATTCAAAAATCAATTATTTTTTAGATGCTCTTTCAAATGTATATTCTCGTTTTGCCCTCAAAATTGTTTGAAGCACACTTTACTCTTGTGCTCCATAGGAAAGATAGGAGAAATGGTTGCCATGGTAACATAATATAAATATTTTCCCATACTTATAAATTTTACATCTGAATTCAAATGTTCCGTACTGTCGGGAACTAAATACATGTCGACACAAAAAATCTGGTGTGACAACACAGACACAACTTTCGATTACCGAAGGTAAGAGAAAGTCGTGTGCTGTGCGCCAGTCACACCAGATTTTTTTTTTCAATTTCTTCAAATCGTTCGATAACATCTATAAAATTATTTTAACACATCACATTTCTCTAGACTAGAATTAAAAAGAAAAAAATTCTAATTTTTCTATCAAAGTATGCATTCTTCTCAAGAGTTGTTAAATGTAGATTCTAATCACAAACAAATCAAGGCCGATTAAATTATTCAAAAGATAAAAAAAAAAATTACTATTTGGAAATACTTAAAGAAAATATCTACAGTATAGAGTGTCATTCATTAATATAGGGTTCAATTATTTATTCTTTATTGATAATCGATAAGATATAATAAAAATAAGTAATACTTATTGATTTAAAAAAAAAAATAAACGACCCGATCAAGTCCGCCTCATTTCATTTATAAAACCAAAAATCCATATTTTTGTTTTTATATTAATAGACTTTACTTGTTAGGCAAAAACTTCAAATTCAAAAATAAAACAGAATCCTAAAAGAGCTGCAAAATTGGCAACAGAGGAAAATTTATTTTCATCATTATTAGATCTAATAAAACCAAATTTGACACGCAAGAGTAATATTGAACTTTAATTCGGTTTAATTTTAATTGGGGGAAGGGGGGGGGTTGTAATAAATTATTTCTGATATATTATCGATCGAAAGTTAAATTGAAGTGTTTAGTGGAAGATAGTCATAAGCCACCATTTTGTCATTTTGCCATAAATATCCCGTTTTAATACCACACAAAGAAGTTCCTTGAATTTACAATAATTGGCTGCGCATAATAAGTGCAAGTTCTCTACTTGGCCAGCTAGTGAAGATTTGAGAAGTAAAGATAGTCATAAGCCACAACAAAATGGCGTCGAAATCTGGAGTGAATGAAAATTTCTCTCGTGTTCAAAGGACTTTTACGAATAAGGGAGCTGAAAATGAAGAGTCTGATTCTTTTTATGATTCTTGGCACCCAACAAGCACCAGTTCCAGCTCTAATTACAACATCGTAAGAGTATAGACATATTTTAATATGCATAATCTCTCTTTTGTGGCTTGTGCTTGGATAGAATATCATTTGAAAGCAATTAGAAGTTAAATATCTAGGCCTATTGGCGTGGAGGAATTGCTTTAAGTTTACTTAAATCCAAAGAATGTATTCTTTCTCAAATAGTGTGTTTTCTTTAAATAAGTGAATTCATTCTAAAATATTGTAAATTACAAGGAAACGAAAGAGAAAATATCAATTTTAATTAATGAAGATGGGGGTAGCCTGGTGGATATTGATAGAGAAGAATGAATAAATAAAATCCGGAGCTGATATTCAGGCAATTTATTTGGATTAATTCCTCCCGCTATAAGTCGACGTTTAGGAGCCAAAACGACTCCATCTTCAGGACCTTATGGTTAACAATTAAAAAGTATATATCATTGATTACATATGTTAGCGGGAGGAATTAATCCAAATAAATTGCCTGAACATCAGCTCCGGATTTTATTTATTCATCCTTCTCTATCAATTTTAATATTTGACTGATAATTTACGGATTTAGAAGCAATAAACCTTCAAATATTAAAATTTCAACTTTAATACTGTCTTTTTTAATCAATAATGAGTCTCTTCTAATATTGTGTTTTTATTGATAAATAAATCCTATTCACCCTCAAATATTTTTCCGGTGAGTCATAAGCCCATTTTCTTTTTCTTCTTCATGGTAAATGCTTTAAAAAAAATAGGGCGAATTAATGTTCCATTCTCTACTATATGTTTTATAAGACATACAAGTGTTCATTTTTATAAAGAAAGTTATAAATTAAGTGGCTGATTTGCAGATTTCAGTCAACTTATTGAGTCAAACTTTAATTTGTCAATATCGTAAAACTAATATATTGTGGCTTATGACTGTCTTCCACTGAGCCCTTCAAATATTTATTTTATTAATTGACTACTTTATTTCAAAAGCCTAATGATATATATATATATTCAATTTTCTCATAAAATGTTTGACTGAGTAGTGATGGTTGCCTTTACAGGCGCCGACAGGGAAATTAAAATTTCTCTAATTATTTGATCTAAATATTTTGTATAATTAAATAAGAATTCCTGGGCCCCCAATAGATATATTAATAACGTAAATTCTTATATGGCCTAAGTTGCCAAAAAGCTGGATGAATGTGTGTGTGAGAGTGAGTGGCAAAAAAGTGTGTGTTATTTTATTTTTTTTAAAGTTTGTATAATAAGATCTTTGGTTAATAAAATTAATCAAGTTTGTTATTTTCTTTTTTGGAGACTAGAAGAGTTTCTAGTTGTAAATTGAGCCGACCTCAAATCGAAATGGATTTTAGGAAAGGTCGGGTTCGAATCCCCTCGAAGCCATCCTATTCGAAAGTCCACCCCTTTGAGTTAATGTATGCTTATTTGGTAGCTTGAGGAGCTAGCCTGAGTAAATCCCTGGGAGTTTGGAACACAGGAAACTAGGAGAGTAAAGCTTTCTCTTCTCCTTCAACCCCATCGTAAATATCTAAATTATCAAAATAACTCTTTTACTTTCTCTTATATATATTAATATATAGAGAGAAAGTATTGAAATCATGTCAAAAAACCGATGTCGAGATTTTGATGGAAATACATGTTTTGGGGTCCTCTACGTCCAAAAAAGTGGTTTCCGCAACATCTTTTGTGAACAAAATATCTCAATAACGAAAAGAGTTATGAGGTTGAAATTTTATATTTAAGTTAGACATCCACCTGGCACGTGACATGAGGCTTTTGAACAAAATCGGCCAAAAAGTACTAGTACTTTACTGATGTACTTTCAGTCTTTTCGTTTTTCTCAAAATTCGCTCCAATGATTTTGTTTAAAATTCATAAATCAATTATTTTTAGATCGTCTTTAAAATGTATATTCTCATTTTGCCATTGAAATCTTCCTAAGACCACTTGACTCTTGTGCTTCATAGGAAAGATAGGAGAAATGGTTGCCATGGTAAAAAAATATAAAAATTTTCCCATGTTAATAAATTTTACATCTTGAATTGAATTGTACCGTACTGTCGGGAACTAAATATATGTCGACACAAAAAATGTGGTGTGACAAGCACAGAACACAACTTTCGTTTACCAAAGGTAAGAGAAAGTTGTGTGCTGCGCGACCAATCACACCAGATTTTTTAAATCATATAAAAGCCATCCATCTCTCTTGATTGGTAGCTAATTCACTTGAAATCAATTGGTATGGGAAACGTACCCTTAACCCTACGAAAATAACTTGCAGAATCCAAACCCTATAATATAAAATATCAGATTTTTGAGTTAATATAAAAATTTATTAAAAAATTGATCCCCCTTTAATATTTCAGGTGAAATCAAATTCCGTTCTGGTTGATGTACCCGTCGCTTGGAGGTTTGTTTGTGGATAATCTAATTCCTTTGTGACTGAGTAATCATCTTTTGTTGAGTTGATTAGTGTGGCCTCAAGGTGAGTTGACATATATAAATTTTCAACATAAAATAGATGCTTTGCACCAACTCTAATAAACTCCCCCTCCCCTCTAAGAGTCTTAACATCACCAAGATTTGGCACTAGAATAATATTTTTGACAAAGTGGCGGGATGGAACTATCAATTGAAATGATTTTTTTTTTTTAGTAAAAAATTCTCCAAATTTAATAGTAAAATTCACTCAATGAAGATTGTACTTATTTATTTATGGTTAAAGTATTAAGAGCGAATGAAAAAATAATTAGATTGGGAAGTCCACTTTCAAAGTGCACAATTTTCACTTTTTATATCTATAAAAGGGACCGAGGGTTTAATTCGTTAATATTTTAATGCTTTTATAAAGACCAAAATAGGTTTTGATTTCTTCTACAGTTTTTAATAGGCCTACTAGCATTTCAGTATTCCTATGCGAAGGGCCAAGTTGATCCTGATCTTACAAAAATTCTACCACGTGATTTTTATGACCTCCCTGAGTCAAAATATAGATTAAGAGAAAGTAAAAATCAATGTGTGGTTTTATGAAACCACGATGCAAGTGAAACTTTTTTTTTCGAATCGGTAGGCATTTAACTAAAAATTTTCGGAAAATTATTCGATTTAGGGATCGCGTTTTTAATCTTAACTTAGGGGTCGTCCACATATTACGTAACGCGTTAGGGGGGAGGGGTCGGGACAAAACGTTACTAATTGTGACATTGGGGACCCGGGGTTTCTCTAAGTGTGACATTACAATTCAAAGTTGAATTTATAAAATTAAAAAAAAAAAAAAATAATAATAATAATAATAATAAAAGGTCGAATGATTTTCACAACAGGGAAAAATGGAGTTATTATTTGAGTCACGAGAGGAAATTTACTAAAAAAATTTGAGGCGATCAAATAAAAGTTCCACTTTAAAAAAAAAAAAGGTAAAAATGATATGAATTTTGTATAAGAAATTTTATTCGGGTAGTTCTATGTTATGACAATATTTGTAGGGGGGTTTGTTTGTATGCGGGGGCGTATATAGAAATTTTTTTCAGGAACTGAACTGAAATTTTCCTGCGGAAAAATTTTTTTTAAAGAAACTTTTCCGCCCCGCTCTGAGAAAAATTTTGTTTTTGCGAAACCGAAGTTTTCCGCCCTGCGGAAAATTTTTTTTTTCCCGACCGTGAAAATCATTTTACCTTTTTTTTTAGAGACACGAAATTTTGCCACCCGCGAACATTCCCTTGCGGAACCTAAGTTTTCCACCTTGCGGAAAAATTTTTCATTTTTTTACAGAGCTATATTTTTTCGTACTGGGGGCCGATCAAACATTTCGGGGGGGGGGGGGCGAGCCCCAATGATGTCTGTATATCCCTATATATGTATATGGAAAATTTCGGAGGGGGGCCGGCCCTCCCCTTATATACGCCCCTGTTTATATGTGACTAACTGTGACATGGGGGGGGGGGGACTAGAAAATCATCGTAAATGGCGTTACGTAATATGTGGACGACCCCTTATAATAAACTAGCGGAGGTAGAGTTGCCTTCTAACCGCTAGGCCCTGCCCCAAAAAAAAGTGGGACCCGCAAATTAGTCTGCCTGTGTGGACATTTTTGAGCATGAAGGAAATGAGCTTTGAGGTTGAAATTTTATAATTAAGTTAGGCACCTTCAGAAGTCGTGAAAATAAGCTTTTAATCAAAATCGGCCAAAAAGTACTAGTACTTTACTGATGTACTTTTTCAGTTTTTTTCGAATTTCTTCAAACGATTTTGTTTAAGATTAAAAAGTTTTTAAAAGATGCTCTTTATTAAATTAAAGAATGGGATCGAAAATGCTTAAAAAGATCTAAAATAATTAAAAAAAAAAAAAATTTTCTGAAAAACAATTTCAATTAATTTTGACAAAAAATTCAAAGTCTAACAATGCATAAAACAAATAAAAATATAGCAAGTGTTTTTATATCGTTACTTCATTTTTACTTTCTCTTACCTCTATATATATGTTAATATATATATAGAGAGAAAGTATTGGATTCATGTCAAAAATTCGATGTCGAGATTTTGATGGATCTTCACGTTTTGAGGTCCCCTGAACCAAAAAGTGGTTTTCGCGACATGGTCTGTCTGTGTGTGGGTGGGTGTGTGTGTGTTCAATTTTAAGCATGAAGGAATTGAGCTAGGAAGTTGAAATTTTATATTTAAGTTAAACACCCCCGGGACCAGAAAATAAGCTTTTAATCAAAATCGGCCAAAGAGTACTAGTACTTTACTGATGTACTTTTTCAGTTTTTTTCGATTTTTTCAAAATTTGCTTCAACGATTTTTTTTAAAATTCAAAAATCAATTATTTTTTAGATGCTCTTTGAAATGTATATTCTCATTTTGCGATTGAAATCTTCTGAAGACCACTTTACTCTTGTATTTCATAGGGAAGGATAGGAGAAATGGTTGCCATGGTAACAAAATATAAATATTTTCCCAAACTTATAAATTTTACATCTGAATTCATAGGTTCCGTACTGTCGGGAACTAAATATATTTCGACACGAAAAATCTGGTGTGACAAGCACAGAACACAACTTTCGATTACCGAAGGTAAGAGAAAGTTGTGTGCTGTGCGCCAGTCACACCAGATTTTTTTATTTTTCTAAATATTATTTTTAACAATTTTTTTTTTTTTTAATTAACAGAGCATCGCCACCGTTAATACTAACAAACATTAAAAGATTAGAATATAATTTCGTTTCGGGAATCTATTTTAAGAGATATAACATTTTTTTTTTTTTTTTTTCGTTTAAAATATCTTTTTAAATAAAACTCTAATAAAAATTATCATGTCGGCTGATTTAATACCCTATCATGTTCCCTCGGGATATTTAATCATCTCTGGTTAGAAAATATTTTACTTTTTTTTTTTTTGAACCGAATCCAGATATTTTACATATGTATTTAGATGAAAAACGAATAAAAAATTAAAAAAATAAAATAAAATTACACGTTTATAAGGGTCTAGTTTTAATTTATTCACTGGCTAGGATAATTATTAACAGCGAGTTAACAAGTCCGTTAAAATAAAAAATCAACAATATAAATTTCCTTCCCTTTTTTTTTAATTCTAGCCTCCCTCCTTGACTCTCCCTGGACCACCCGCCGTCGCCTTTTATTAAGGGCATGTAGGAGCGGCGTCTAAACGTACTTTAAAAATTGAAGGTTCGTTGGGGGTACGATTTTCTCCAAAAGAAACTAAAAGTAAAGCATTTTGCTGTGTATACGGATCTAGCTTTCAAAAATCCAGATGTTCGGTTTCATAATTTCCCGAGACGAAATTGTAATTTTGTTTAAATTAAAACTTTTTCGGAGTGGATGAACAACTACTAATGCCATCATCAGTCCCATTAGAGCTGGACTGATGATGGCATTAGTCATAGGCGTAGCCACGGGGGGGATTTGGGGGTTCAACCCCCCCCCCCCCATTGGACCCAAGCCATGACTAGATATTTAAGCTCTATAATACAAAACACTTTCTCTCTCTCTATATTTTTTTTTTTTTTTTTTTCTTCTCCCTCCCTCTTCTTCCCCCCTTTCCCCTTCACCCCACACACACTTACATCTTTTCATCTTGGCCGTTTTGATAAATATATAGACAGTGAGGTTAGGGATTTAAATTTGTGGTGTCTCTCTATATATTTCATATATAGAGTAAGAGAAAGTAAAATATAATAATTTTCTCTAGCTTAAGGTGCTCGTCTCGGGGTGCTAATTTTGGGACTTTCCAGCGGCCACAATTTTGAAGCTATCGACCTCAAATTTTTTTAAAATTAAAGCTATTTAAAATATCTACAACTTATAGAAGCCCTTTTTTTGATTTTCGAAAAAAAAAAATTTTTTTTAGATTAATCGCATTAAATAAAAGATATTTTAAAAAAAAGGAGCTCTATAAGTTGTAGATAATTAAATTAGTAATCATTGTGTTAAAGAATAATTAATTTTTTGCCTTTAATTAATTAGCTGGAAAGTCTAGAATGAAATGGAACAAGTTGCGTGTATTCTAATGGGGGAACACTAACGCCATCTGGTGCCGCCTCGAGTCAATCGTGTTTTAACGGTTTTCCGAGACGCGCACCTTAAAAAAAAAATTAAATAAAACTCAACAAATTAAAGAAAATTCAGAATTTTTTCAACGAAAAGAATTGATTTTTGTTTTGCTTTATAAAAAATTAAAGCCGCTTAAAATTGATTAAATCCCTCAAATGAAAAATAATAAAAATTATTATATAAATAAATTTATTATTTTTTTTACCCAAAGAGATCTCAAATGGGAATGTGTTCAAAGTAAACAGCGACTTCGGTATTATAGTTGTAGGATGATGGAGAGTGTTTCCTAGAGGCGGTTTTTGTGTTGTTATGGTTGTATTGTATTGTTGGAAAAATAAACATAGTTTTTGAGGCTCATCTCCCGTGTTCTTTTATTTGGCGACGAGTTGAATGAAAAATTGCAGCACTTAATTAAGAAAGGGCGGGCCCGAGCCAGCTCGAAGGGGGTCCAGGGGGCGGAGTGGCCAGTCATATATTTCATTAGACTCCTTATACTGCCCTATTAGTCGGGGGCGGGAAGAGAAATCACCCTGAACCCCCCCCCCCCATCAAAAATTTCTGCCTACGCCTATGGCATTAGTAGAATAAAGCCGAAACGTATCCAGAATTGAGAGTTTTTCTTTAATATAGAGGCTCTAAAATTGGCTGCCAGCTCCTCTGTCCCTTATCAAACTGATATCTACAGCCACCTTAATCTTATATCAAGAACATTGTTCTTATAATTTTTGCAAGTTACCAAGGCAGCCATTTCTCCCTTCTTTAAATTGTGCTTCAAACAATTTTGAGTCCAAAATGTGAATATATAAAAAAAAATAATTGATTTTTGAATTTAATCAAAATCGTTAGAGCGAATTTTAAGAAAAAGTACATCAGTAAAGTATAATACTAGTACTCTTTTGGCTGTGCTTATTTTCACGCTCAAGCAGGGTGTCTAACTTAAATATAAAATTTCAGCCTCATAACTCAATTCCTTCATGCTTAAAATTAGGAACCGATCGAATATTCGGTTTCGGCGAGTTTCGGCCAAAAATTCTGGTTTCGGCCGTGGTTTCGGTTTCGGCAAAAAAGTAGCGGAAACCTGAGCAAAAAAATTTTTCTGAACTTTGGTTCCGCAAAAAGGGAAAATGTTCCTCTGGGCAGAAAAAATTTAGTTTCTTTAAAAAAAATTTTCCGTAGAAAAATTTTTGAGTTAAGGTCCCCCCCTCCCCGAAAAAAATTTCTATATACGCCCCTGATAGGAAATACAAGTTTCGGTTACGGTTTCGGCCGAAACTAAGATTGAGCCGAATTTCGGTTTCGGCTGAAAATCTTGTTTCGGTCGGACCATACTTAAAATTAAACACAGACAGACCATGTCGCGAAAACCTCTTTTTTGGATTCAGGGGTTCTCCATCAAAATCTCGACATCGAATATTTGACGCAATACTTTCTCTTAAATGTTACATATATAGGTAAGAGAAAGTAAAAATACGCTCAATAACAAATTCAATAATTCTTAAAATCGCTACAGCACGAACAAGATTGAAAAATTTGAAGATTACAAAAAGATAGGCTTAAAAATTGTGAAAAATCAACATTTTTAAACTAAAGTTTCTTTTTATCCATATCAATCAAGAAAAGAAAAAAACTAACAGCCAAAGAGAGTCACACCTGACTTTTTTTTAATCCGTTCTTGATTAAATGATGGATTAGCACTGAATTTTTGGCTAAAATGTCAAAATATTCCCCCACCCGAGCTCCGGCTCTCCTTCATTTTATTATTAAAATTTTTTTCTTTTGCTCAACACTTGAATAGATGAGAGGATCTACACCATATAAAAGGAAATGAAAGAGTGATAGAGAAATCACTTCATATTCAGGGAGCCTATTTATTTCAAAAGAAAATAATTTAATTAAAAAAAAAATATTACAAAAGATAAATCATTTTTTTTTCTCTTTAAATAAATTTTTCAAAGATAAAAAAAAAAATGAATTTCTTTTTTTTTATTTAACTCTTTCTCAACTTTCAAGATATGATTAAAAATGTACGAACCTTTTAAATAGAAACTTCTTTAAGCAATTGGTCATGCGAGGGGTAATTTAAAAATGTGAGTAGGAAAAAATAAAATATTAATCAAAAGGATTCAAGTTAAAAAAAAAAGGATAGTTTTAATTTTTATTAAAAAAAAAAAAAAGAAATCTTTATTTGGGCTTTTTATTGTACAGATTAAAAATATGTTCTTGCTTCTTCTGCTTTATGATCTCTAGCAGAAAGAAGAAAAGAGAATGGAGAAAATGACAAAGGGCATTTATATATTGCAATATAAAAAAAAAAAAAATACACAGTGCTTATCAACCAGGTATTTTGTCATCTTCATTAAAAATTCAAAGATTTTATTACCGAGGAAATCTTGTAAAAGCTATTCATAAAAATTTCTAATTATATAAATAGCAATGTTAAAAGCTTTAAAACATACGTCACCAACCCTTTTTAGCGTTTCGACCCGCGTCCTTTTTGAAAAAAATTATAATTAAGTTCGTTCATTATAGTATAGCTATCTAGGGGATCCAAGGAAATGATTATTATTGGAATTCCTATCGCGATCTCCGTTTATTTGCCCGAGGTGCTTTCGTGCACGAAGACACACACCTCAAACCCAACCGGCCCCTGGCTTAGCCCTCTACCGGCACACCGTGAAGTTACATCATTTCCTATCTCTAAAAGTGCTGCTGCGATAAGCGATAAGAGCGTCGATAAGAGCAGAGCGTCAAACAGCTCGCTAGTAGTGTTTACGTTGGAGCTGCGATAATAGCAAAGACAAATGCGGTGTCTAAAAGTTTAAACTGTTTTTAATCGCTATAAATTGATATTTGCTTGAAGATCTATATATATATATATATAATTCACTAATGTCCGTCTGTCCGTCTGTCCATCTGTCTGTCACGCTCTATTTAGGCAACTTCCCGTTGGAATTTTGAATTGAAATTTTATATGCATAAAGAGGACCTTCGCGGGATTACAGGAAAATTATTTTCATCCCGAAATTCCTATAACTTTTTGAGTTATTAATTCTTAAAGTTACGATTTCTCACATAGGAAATGTATAGAGAAATATTTATGTATTCTTTTCATTTGTGTATTCCATGAATGTAAACAAATCCTCAAGCAGGCTCTGGATTAGAATCGAATAATAATAATTTTCTTTTCATAATTAAGAAGAAAAGGCGAGGGTCCGCCGCAGGCGGGCCCGAGCCAGCTCACGGGGGGTCCAGGGGGCGAAACCCCTGTCTAGATGCAAAGGCGGGCGCACGGTCCTCATAATTTAAACAAAGACGAGGGTCCGCCGCAGGGGGGCGACGCGGCTAGTATTAATAGAAAAAGTGAATATTGGTGTGGATGGAGCTGATGAGGAGGTGAAGATTTTGTTAAGTCTGCATAATGTTATAATTGACAGATTAAGGTTTTGAACATAACCTCGTATTTTAAAAATATATCTACTGTCAAAATTCACTATGATTTTAAATAAATATATTAAATTAATTTAATATTTAATAAATTTAAAGTTAAAATAATAATATAATATTAACTGTTAAATTTATTTAATATATTAAATTCAATTAAAATATTTGCCTAAATTAAATTATTAATAAATTTGTTTATTAATTAAATAAACCATTATTAAGATTATTATATATTATATTAAATATTTTAAATATATTAGATTTAAAAGTTGAAAGGCAGAAAAACGTCATACAAATAGTAAGTAAATTTATTTATTTTATATTTGGTCGATACAACGCCAACTATCGATTCTAAAAATCACTACCTTTTACGAAATAAAAAAAAGTTGATTACAACATGAATCTGGTCTGATTAAGCAAGTTCTTGTTCGGCATCCAAGGCCTTTTAGTCCCTCGTTCCTATTTATCTCAATCAATTAGCAGCCAATTCAAGTGAAATAAATTTTAGTTTAATGGCGCGGATAGAGAATTCCTGACCTCTAGAACAAGAGGTTAATGCTGTGGGCAGGTTAATTAAATTATGTGTAAATTACCAAGAGATATATTTCGTTAATTAATTAATATATCATAACATCGTTGGATATTACTGTAGTGGGAAGCATCTGAAATCACATGAAAATTATTTTCCGAAGGGATCACAACAAAAATTTTGTTTAAGGTGCGCGTCTCGAAAAGCCGTTAGAACACGATTCAGTATCGAGTTATTCTAGGCGGCAAGAGATGGCGTTAGTTTTTCCCATAGGAATACAAGTGATTTCCATTTCATTTGAAAGATTCCAGCTAATTAATTAAGGGTAGAAAATTAATTATTTTCAACACAATGATTATTAATTTAATTATCTATAAGATATAGAGCGAATTTTTTAAAAATATCTTTTATTTAATGCGATTAATCTAAAAAAATCTGGTGTGACTGGCGACAGCACACAACTTTCTCTTACCTTCGGTAATCGAAAGTTGTGTTCTGTGCTTGTCACACCAGATTTTTGTGTCGACATATATTTAGTTCCCGACAGTACGGAACATTTGAATTCAGATGTAAAATTTATAAGTGTGGGAAAATATTTATATTTTGTTACCACACCTTCTCCTATCTTCCCTATGAAATACAAGAGTAAAGTGGTCTTCAGAAGATTTCGAGGGCAAAATGAGAATATACATTTTAAAGAGCATCTAAAAAATAATTGATTTTTGAATTTAAAAAAAAAATTGTTGGAGCAAATTTTGAGAAAATCGAAAAAAACTGAAAAAGTACATCAGTAAAGTACTAGTACTCTTTGGCCGATTTTGATTAAAAGCTTATTTTTCCGGTCCCGGGAGATGTTTAACTTAAATATAAAATTTCAACCTCGTAGCTCAATTCCTTCATGCTTAAAATTGAACACACACACACACACACCCCCACACACACACACACACAGACAGACCATGTCGCGAAAACCACTTTTTTGGATTCAGGGGACCTCAAAACGTGAAGATCCATCAAAATCTCGACATCGAATTTTTGACATGAATCCAATACTTTCTCTCTATATATATATTACATATATACATAGGTAAGAGAAAGTAAAAATTTATTTTTTGAATCAAAAAAAGGGCTTCTATAAGTTGTAGATATTTTAAATAGCTTTAATTAAAAAAAAAATTTGAGGTCGAGAGCTTCAAAATTGTGGCCGCTGGAATCTCCCAAAATTAGCACTCCGAAACGTGCACCTTAATTTGAATAAATATGGGCTGGGTTAAATGCCCTCAGATACCGAAAGGAACCTTTAAACAATATAAATTATAATTAAATATAAATCGTTGTAGGCCTAATTTGTTTTCTTTTCTCTTTTTAGAAATCGACTAAGTCTTCGAGAATTGATTGACCCCATAATAAGCCGCCATTAGACATCACGACGAGATGAAGATTAGCGGAAGGGAAGATCTGTACAGCACAAGGCCAACTGAGTCATCAAGGCAGTGATTCCAGAGTGTAACAGCTACATCAAAAGTCTGTATGAACATTTACGTGTGCGTAGAATGAGATAGATATAGGATTTTCAAAATTTTATTGATATTTCTTAATTCGGTCTAAACCATTTACAAATGATAATTATGCAATAGGCGCATGGATAGGATGTTATTAATGCATGTATTTCTCCCATTTCAGAGTCCCTTTTTAGATTTTAATGTTGATGACAGAAGTTGCTGATCAAAGATTAAATTAATAGGAGGATTAATTTAATTTAACATTTAATCTATTAAAGAATAGGTTTTTATACTTCAAGTATCCAAATGCAGGTTTTGTTTTTCAAGGTAATGGGATGGATGAATGCGCAATGTGCAAAAGATATAAGTTACGATAATTGGTAATATGTGGATCATGCACAGTACTCATTTCATCCCTTTATCCGACACGATAACATCATCATCATATGAGACGATTCAAGTGTGCATAAACACACCAAAACCCCCTCTAGCAGTCCCCCCTAGGGGGGAGAAAAACAACCAAAAATTTTAAAAAAAACCAGCCCCTTTTTAAGGATATTTTAATATAATTTATTAATAATAATTAAATAAAAAAAATAAATTAATAATTTTATGTTTTGAAGTTTTTTTTGGGTTTATGGAAATGATCGTTTTAATACCCCACCTTTCTATTAGCTATTATTATATGGTACAGTATTAAGTTATAGTTTTGCGTGTATGGGATTAATATTATAAGAAGATCTCTTTTCTATGTTTATTAAGTGCATGTTAATTTTTAAGAAATCACTCAATTCTTATTAGATTACCTAGTTAGCAATTGATAGAGTCCATATATCTGGGGGTTTAGGCCTTCTGTTTTGGAATTCTCCGATGTTCTCTTGAAGTGACGTTCAATTGTGAATTGATTCCTCAATACTGGCATAGGGTGTTGTTGTTCTTCCCTTTTAGGTATAGGCAGGACTTCCAGTAGAGGATCATTTCACTTTTGACCGTTGTTTAAGGGAAATAGGAGAATTCCTCTATCGTATGATTCTCTCTTTCGCGCATTTGAGAGAAAGAAGTGTTTTATCTTTCTCCAGAGCTCTGTCATTCACTGCTGAGTTCTGGGCCTTGGTTGTTTCAGGACAGAGTGAGTTAATGTTCAAGATGTTAGGATGTTGTTAGCTCTTAGGGTTCTTTTTTTTCAGCATGCATCTTGAACAACGTCATTCTGTTTCTGAGATGAGCAATCAAGGGGGTTCTTCAGTATTGTTTTGACCCAGCTTCCTTGAATGATTATCAGATCAATTATCTCTGCCCTATTTTAGTTCGCTATTAAATGACATTGATTAGGCAGGCGGGCCGAGATTAATTGATCTGTGATTTGAGTTGAGTATGTAGTTCTTTTCCTCTTATACTTTCCTTGGGTTTGTGGGCGCGTTTTCTCCGTTTCGTTTTGCGATTTATGTTGATTAAAGGCTTACCTGCCTTTCGTGGAGTGATTGCGTTTCGCGTCGTTAAGCCTAAAGAAGCTGTCTACAGAGTAAGTTAAAGAAATTTTAAATATTTCTTAATTTTGCTTAAAATTAATTATTTAGACTAATTACACGGTATATTTCTTTTTCTGTTTTAGATGTTTGGAGTGGGAGTGGCGACGAAAATCTTCCTGGAGATATCTTTAAAGAATATTATTATAAATATTGTATACCAGTTTAATATCTAGCTTTCATGTCTTGCCCAGGCAAAAAAAACCTCTGGTTAAAACACCCTAAAACCTAACTGCCTTTAACCTCACTAAAATACTAGTTTTTAACAGTCTTTTAGTAATACTAATTCAAAAAAATAATATTTTTTAATTAAAATTTGCACACATATCTAGGTTAAATATAAATTGAACTAGTTTCGGAAACTTAATTTAGAAATAGATTGCTTAGAATTTAATTTGAACATATGCACCGTTGGCCATTTGTTACTTCTAACCCTAATATGTCAAATAAGACATGGGAAGTCACCCCATTCAGATCCCGGTGTGAGAGACCCCTCCCAAGTCTGGACCAGCATGAATCCTCTTAAGTCAGTCAAGTGAAGTTTTGGTGCGTGCTTGCCTTTATAACTCTTTACCGTTATGACACGACGATATTTGTTAGGAAATTGATTGAATCAAAATAATTCTAGAACTAGAAAAGAAAAAAAAAAATATTTGATTACCTATAATTTATCATCTTTAATCATCTAAATTAATTTTTTATAACCTTTTCTGATTATATATTTCATATTCAATCTTTACTATATCCTCAATAATTATTTAATCCATATAAACAATATTATTCTTACTTGACAAAAAAACAAAAAAAACAAATGTAGGCAACTTGTTTGCAAATAAATCAATAATACGTAGTGGTCCCATGGCGAAAAATCCACAAAACGACCGAATCATTGCTCATGTTCGACAGAAAGACAAATAAAATAAACATAACACATTTAGGCCAGATGGTGTGTGCATCCATCCTCAAAATGATATCTGGCCAAATGAAATTGTAGTTTGTTCAGATTGCATTATTTAACATTGTGGTAACAAAATTCTCTCTTTACATTCGTCGCCCGATTTTATTATTTCATTCTAAAAGAAAACAATCGTTTTATATTGATATAAATTTTCCGTTCATCCAACTCTGCTTTTTACATCACCCGATTATGGATGTAGCTTTATTTTAACCTAAACTTAAGCCTTAATCACACAGAACTCGTTATAGCACGACTCTCAGAGAACGTACTATGCCACACACGTTATCTGGGCGAGCGTTCCACAGTATTATTCCACAATTAGATATATAACTAAAGATGAAAAAGAAAGTTACTTCCGGAAGTAAGATTGTGTTGACAATAGTAAGAAGAAACAGATTTCAGTTTGGACCTCTAGGGGTCATCATCAGGCCGAAACTGAAATAAGCTGTGCACTCTCGGTCCTCAAGCCATTAAAGATCCTGCCAAAAGAAAAAATCTGTTTTTTTCTTACTATTCTCAACACAATCTTACTTCCGGAAGTAACTTTCTTTTTCATCCTTAGTTGAATGATCATCTGGCCTTTTCTATTGTAAATATATGTTTCTGTAGTAGGTTCTCTTAAATCAATGAAGTCAGTGGCTGTTTTTCTATAGACAGCAGAAGGTGCAGGTGCAGCCAAAAAATAAAAGTCTCCGATTTAATACAATTTAATGAGACGTTTCGGGACGTTTCTCACTAAATAAATACGATGGCCCACATCGTCAGGACATGATACATAAATTTACATGTATTGCCCTATTGACCAACTCCGGGACTTTTAACAATTTCGAAGGTCTGAAGATGGATGGATAAAATTCACCCGAAACGTCTCATTAAATTGTATCGGAAACTTTGATTTTTTATGCACCTACTCCTTCTCCTGTCTGTAGGTTCACTTAATTGAAAGCAAAGAGTAGTGATGAGGAGGAAGTTCTGCTTTTCCTAGCCATAATTGAGAAGACTAAAAGAAATAAACTGAATGGGAGCACTCCCTTAGTTACGTCACTGCATCTACCTACAGTATTATTACTATTATAAAAGTATAATGTATTATTCATCTATTTATAAATAATATTAATATAAAAACTATTTTTATTTTCATTTATTTAATGAATATATAAATATTTTATAAATCATGTATTATATTACCAAATAAACAAAATATCATTGCAAATTAGATTATTTCATTAAATATTGAATATATATAACTTTAATATTATTTCCTTTTAATCAATTCGGTGTAAATTAAACAGGAAAATGGATGTTTTTTTTTTTTATAAATTTGTAAAAATATGTTCTTGATACCGCATGGTCCTGACGAAGGAGTCGTTTTGACTCCGAAACGTTGACCCATAGCCAAAGGAGTTAATCCAAATAAATTGGCCTAAAAATCTCATTTCGGGATTTTATTTATTCATCCTTCTCTAAAATATGTAAATAAATATAAATCCGAAACCTATTTATTACACATAAAAGTAATAATAATAAAGTTATGATATGTAGGTATTCGTATTTAAAGAAATAACGCCCGTAACGCGAGTTACTTTTGTAATTTTGTACAACCCGAAAGGCTGACGTCGCGTTACAGAACGTAACGCCGTGTGTGTGGCATGGATGATACAATGTTTCCTTATACGCCGTAACGCGACGTTACAGGAACTCGGAACGTCGCGCTATAACGCATTCTGGGTGACCAAAGCTTTATACCGCTTAACCGCTTGTCTCCTTCCAAATAATATGTTTGCAACATTATTTCTGATTAAAATTATTATCCTTGAAAGTGTTTATTTTTTAAATAAAAAAAAAAATCCTTTAATGAGATAAAACCATCCTCAGTCATAGTTGAGAGTATGAACTCAAATAGCAAAGCATTGAGTCAATAGTGGAGTTGTCATAAAGTCTTGTTATTATACATTAATTGTTTGTACAAAAATACAATGCAATGCTTATCAGTAATATATACAGAGCGCCAAGTCAGAGATACAAAGTTGTTTTAAAACAACTTTGTACAAAATACAATGTACAAAAATACAATGCAATGCTTATCAGTAATATATACAGAGCGCCAAGTCAGAGATACAAAGTTGTTTTAAAACAACTTTGTATCTCTGACTTGGCCTCTGTATATATTACTGATAAGCATTGCATTATATTTTTGTACAAACAATTAATGTATAATAATACAGACTTTATGACAACTCCACTATTGACTCAATGCTTTGCTATTTGAGTTCATACTCTCAACTATTGGACTGAGGATGGTTTTATCTCATTAAAGCCGAAACTGTTTCCTGAACAGAGAGTTTAATTTCGTGGAGACTCAATACCTGGCTGCATTCTCCTTTCCTATCTACTGTTTAAATACAACAGCCACTTTAAATTCTTCAAAAAAAAAAAATCTTAATCTAATATGTATAAATAGAGAGCGTGTGACTGACATATCTCGAAAAGTTGATTTTTAAAAATCTTTTTCAATATTATTCAAGGATCGGGGGAAATATGAGGAGAGAAGGAAAAAGCAACTTATACATAACGAATCGGAAATTGAGTCACAAAATGCAAATTCCATCTCCCTCATACCAGAAAATAAAATTATGATATTCGCTCCTCAAACAAATTCAATAAAAAAAAACTTTCTTTTACTCTTCTGCGGGAAAAAAAGATGAACAGAATGCATACGGAAATGCTTTGTTTTCGGAATGGATTAAGACCTCGGCTTGTTCAAACCATTATCTTCACTTTGTCCAAAGCTATTGGCTTGAATCAACTATAAGACGAGGAGTTGGTTGTGTTTGCTACTTGTTGACACAAATGTCAGAATAGGCGTGGGTTATATATAAATGGGCTTAGAATAAAAAAGATGGTGAAAGAACAATTTATTGTAAAAATAATTTGCCATCTTATCTCCCCTATTGGTCGTTTTGATAACTTACCTATCCCAACATTGAAATAGTTTCTGTAGGACATGCATACATCAGTATTTCACCCATAGACACAAACGAATTTGCTTACAAATTTTAATTTTTTTTAGTTATTTGATTAAATTTAATATTAGATTTATATTAGTGCTTATTTTTTAACACTTTTTTCTCATTCACACTTACACTCACACACACATTCACACAGTCTTTTTCGGCAACTTAAGCCATATAAGACTTTACGATAACTGTTATATATGATAATATCTATTGGGAGTCCAGGCATTTCTATTTAAGCCATTTGGTATCCAAATGGCTTAAATAAAATCATTGGACTGCCTGGGGTCCGAACCCGCGTCTTAATTTAAAAATAATCAGCTTTAAAAAATCCTATTCAAAATCACTTCCTTGCCTCAAATAGCCATTCTGTAAACAAAAATTTAAAGTCAAAGCGTTAACATTTAGTAAATAGTGTCAAAAATTAATTCCATGTCTAGGGGGTGCCTTTAATATTTTAACCAAGGTCTTTAAATACACAGGTTGGCCAGAAACTAGTAAACAAACAATTTTCCGGTCACAGTTTTTTATTTGTCCACGTCATGAAGCTCCTTGCTTATATTTTTCTATTTGGCAGCGTTGTTGACTGCTTATAACCTAGTTCACATTGCATTTTGTTTTATTTGCAAATCGTATGGTTAAATGGAAAAAATGTAAACAAACCGAGTTTAAAGTTGTGTTTAACCCATATCAAGCCACTGGTGCGTTTTCGAACCAGTACCTAAAAAAATTTTTTCTCAATAAGTATCTAAATGTTTTGGTTAATTATTTTTTTATACATTATTTATGATATATTCTTGCCTGCTAATGAGAGAAAATGATGAATTTTACAGTCTTTACATATTAAATAATTATTTAAATTCGAAGGGTCAAAAAACACCAAACTTCAAAAATAGATATTTTGTATTAAAAATTTTTTTTTCATTTTCATTCTTCATAAATTAGATTACCAATAAGATTACTTTACTTAGCTAAACGATACATAATTTTTTTTTCATTACTATAGACGATATTCAATGACTAATTAGAGTGGTGCGTTTTCGCACCAGTGGTAAAAACCCTAAACTTTTTCCTTATATTATCTGAATGTTTTTTCATTGTTTTTTTTTAATTTTTTTATTCCAAAGGCTTTTTCGGCATATGTAGGCTATTTAGACCCCGTCCCTATTTATTCCAATTGATTGGCAAATCGAAATAAATTTTTGTTACATGCATCATCCCGTCCCCTTGATCCCTACTACCTATGGTTATTGTTTATATATGGGTTATTACATTAGTCAAATTGAATGACAATACTGTTGTAACTGTATGTAGTAATGGCTACAATAATGAGCCCCTAAATACTGTAAAGAGAGATATGTTGGGACATCGAAATCAGAAGGAAATATACCAAATATACTCAACCTAATGTTATTTCAAAATATAATTTAGGAATGGAAAGGGTGGATTTACATGATAATGGGGTTGCGAATTACCAATGAAGGATATTCATTGGCGTACCTAGGGTGGTCCCCCCGGGGGGGGCGAAAGCTCCCCGATTCAACAGAAATTGAGTCAATATGGGGCCTTCCGGGTCCCCCAGAGAATGGCTGATCCCATGCCCCCCCCCAGCGAGGGTGGCTGGTCCCATCGCCCCCCAGCCAAATTTGCTAGTTACGCCCATGGGGATATTAGGTAAAAATGGTGGTGGCATTTATTTTTAAATACCTTAGATAGCACCATGGTAAAATGTTGGAAGCTATATAGCCTAAAGTGCATTCCATCAACCAAGTACAAGTTCAATTGATTTGAAAATGAACTTCGGGTTATTGCATACGAGCAGAAAGCCCGAAAGAGATGTAAAGTGTGTTATAAACACACTGTATATGAATATACAAAATGCAAAGTACCGATTCATATAAATTGTTTCGGCAAATTTCATAAAAAATAAAAAAAGTAAAAAAAAATTATATCCCATATTATGCCAATGGTGCGTTTTCGCACCAGTGAAAAAAATTGAATAAAACATATATATTGTTGAAAAAATTTTATCAAAGGTTATGTAAAAATCTAATAAGAACCTATGTAAATATATTATGTGAAAAAATAATAAAAAAAGTTCAAAATAAAAAAAGGCTAAAAATTTTTTCTAATGGATCAAGCCATTGGTGCGTTTTCGAACCACCTATTTCCTCAATATTTACTGATCAAATAATTTTTTTTTGATTTTTCCCTAATTAAATAGGTAATAATAAACACAATTATGAAAAAAAATTTGTAGTTTTTGAAAATTTTTGTGTTGGCTTGATATGGGTTAAAATAAAAATGGAGTCCTTAACCTAAAAAGTAAGGTTATGATTTTGATAGCTTTGAAATAAAAGCGCGCCCCCGAGTTTGGCGTAGTATGTAGCGTACCTACCTCCTATACCAAACGTCGCGGGTTCGGACCCAGGCAGTCCGAAGATTTTATTTAAGCCATTTGGATACCAGATGGCTTAAATAGAAATGCCTGAGCCCCAAATACATTTATTAATTACAACGGTTATCGTATAAAGTCTTAAATGGCCAGAGTTGCCGAAAAGACTGTGTGAATGTGTGTGAGTGTGAGGGTGAATGAGAAAAAAGTGTGAATGTTTTTTTCAAAAAAAAAAATAAATAAATAAAAGCGCAACATGTTAACGTCGCTGTTAAAACTTTGATTAGAGAATAGCATTTTTTTTAACGCTGATTGTTTTTACAATACTTTTTAACACGCATTTGTTTATTTTATATTTTAACGTCTGTTTTTAGAGAATAAACCTGAATGTGTTTAACGAGTATTTATTAATCTCTGACACTGACAGTTCATTCTACTTATTTTATGTTGAAAATTTAATTCTGTTTTGAGTATTTGGGGCACTTAAATAACTAAAAAACAACCATAATCATGTAAAATAGTTGATATATGTCGTTCAGACTTGCAAAGTGACAGTTTGTTGGAATGACCCATTAGTATAGCAAATATTTTGTTATAGGCCTATCATTCTTTGACGATGGCAATAACAATTCAATTAGAAAAATGCCATTTAAGAAAGAAGAGGTTGTTCCCTTGTGACCAAAACGGTAGATTATCCCTCGGAGCTATTTGGCCTGCATCAGCTGCTTGATGCATCGGGGATCAGGCGACGCGACGCTCTGGGAGCCAGCCCGAGGTGAGAGAGAGAAACCAATTTTTCCATTGGAGGCAAATAAAAGGGAGAGAGAGAGAGAGATAATCGCTCCCCAGGGATCAGCCAGGACTCCTGAAAAATCCACTCAGACATTGCAAACACCGCAAGTCTCAAGCCAATTAAAATACTTCCTTCATGGACACACAGCAGGGTTCAATATTTATAGAGACAAGAACAGAATACTCCGTGGAGTTCAAACAAAACAAAAAGAATACAGATATTTTGATAAGAGAGTTTTCAGAAAATTTAATAAAATCAAATTTTTTCTTTACATAATTTTCTCTCTAAATAACATATTTAAGAGGGAACGGGAGCGAAGGTGGTTACGCATGTTTTTCTCGATAAGATGGCGTTGTGTGTCATAAAAAGTATGCCCAAAAAATCAAGTAATTCAAAAATTTGCCAAGAGATGTCAGAATGGTAGCTAATAATATTTAATGCATTTGGTTGATTTTCATTGATCTTTTAACAATAAATACTTTATAAATGTTATTATATATTATGTATCTTTTATAAAAGCATAAAAATATATAAATATAGGCTAATACTATATCGGCTGTTAGACTAGCCTGCCATCTATTGCAAGAATGCTGAACTAATTTGACATTTGATTTTTAAATAAATCATCTAAGCTTATTTTAAAAATTTCTTAATTAATATGTGATTAATAATAACAATAAATTCATTTTTAAATTTAAAAAAAAATTAAAGATTATTGGGACAGATTGTTTTTTTGTATTTGCTTGATAACAAAAAAATTAATTACGATTATTTTTTAATGAGTCATTAAAAAAATTATAGCTCGATGTCCCAATAATCTCTTATGAATTTAATTCATTAAAAAAAAAACGCATTGAAAAATTCCTTATAATAGTCTTGTTTTTTTTTAGACGTCGCTCCTGAACCCCCTTAATTCACAATAGATTTATATCATTTTGAAAAATAAAATTCATTTTTTTTTAATCAAAAAAATTATATAATTATTGAAGATATTCCATAAAGAAGGAAAAGGCTAGTTGTTAGAGGTAATAAATAATTTGATAGAAGGGAAAGGAGCAAAATAATTATTTCAACTCGCGTTGCAAGCTCTGATGATGCCTTTTGATATATGTCTTTGTGCACGAAAGCACCAAAAGATATTCGATCCAATCAAATGATAAAATTAATATTAAAAAGAAACGGAGAAACGAAATTAACTTGGTGAATGACTTCCCCGAGACTTTCTCGTATATTCTTTTGGAATTACGTCTGGGTGTGTGTGTGAACACGATTGCTTAAAAACCAAAGCAGCTAGATGAATGAAATTTGGTATATGCTCCTTAGACTAAACTTGTAGATGTCTATCAACTTTTGGAGTAAATACGTCACTTGGAAGTAGTACTTTACCTAATAAGTTTTTTCAGAAATTCCGAAATTTTCAATTTCTTTGTTATATTATGATAAAATACTCAATTTTAAAAAGTTTTTATTCTTTGATATTTTTCCGAAAACTGAATAGTTTTTGAAATAATCACAGAAGAAAACGACATTTTTCGTAAATTTTGGAAAGAAAAATCAAAACAAAATCATACAGGTGACATTAAAAAACATTTAAATATAAACAAATGAATTTGTGAAACAATGCTTGGAACGGGAAACGAACCCGAAACCCCGGGCACTAGAAGCTAATGTCTTCTCTCTAAGCCACGGGTCACGAGCTAATTTATAATTTGAATACAAGTATTACTAAAGAAAAAATAAAAAAAAAACCCAATTCGGTTTTTCGGAGAAGCTAGACTTCTCGATTTTTGAAAATTAGCCAAAAACTCGGTTAATCGGTTTCGGTTTCCACCGGGGTGCAAATATTAGTATAGCAAACGTTGCTAAAACGCCTTCTCTTTTGATTGCCAAATTTGAGAAAATATATTTCCATTCTTTGCTAGCATAGGCGCCGGAACTGGGGGGGGGGGCAAGGGTACATTGCCCCCCTGGCATCCTACAGGGGGGGGCAGAGGGGGGCAAAATTTCTTTTTTTTATTTCATTTATTTTTAAAAATGATATATTTTTACTTTTGAAAAATAAAATCTTCTAAATTAAAAAAAATTAAAAGAGTAAGAAATTCATTTTTTCTAAATTTTTTCCAAAAATTTTTGATAAAATCACTACCAAATTTTTTAAAATTTTAATTTTATTAAAATTGTGATTTTATTTAAAATTTTTAAAGTTTTATAGTAGATTTATTTTTGTTTTATACTATTTAAACATATTAAATTATTTTAATTTTCTAAAAAAAAATTTTTTGCCCCCCCCCCCTGATTCAAATTCGTTCCGGCGCCCCTGTTTGCTAGTGATTCTGGCCTATTCATTTGTTACCCTGATATATGTTTTTTTTTAACACTCACACTTTTTTCTCATTCACACTCACATTCACACAGTCTTTTCGGCAATTCAAGGCATATAAGACTTTGGCGATATCCGTTATTTATGAATTTATCTATATTAGGGTCCAGGCATTCTTATTTAAGCCATTTGATATCCAAATGGCTTAAATAAAATCATCGAACTGCCTGGGATCCGAACCCGCGACTTTTGGTATACGAGGTTAGCACGCTAACCTCTACACCAAGCCCGAAGGCCGGATATATGTTTATAACGCCTTTTCTCCAATTGTTCAGTTTCGGATTTTCGCCACTCAGCAGGCAATATTATTGTATAAAATAGTTGAAATTAATTCTTTTTGAAAAATTCATTAAGTGATTATAAAAAAAAAATTGTAATCCTATAAGAAGATCAAGGCAACAAAAAAGGACCTCTGATAAGAACAAATAACGACACATGGTTGTTTCTTGTTGTTGTTGTTTTTTCCTCTTGGAAAATAGAATTGGCCGAAAAGGGCCAACTGTCGTCCTCCATTAAGGGCAGACACGATTCACTCATTGTCTCGTTTCGAATAATTCTAATTCAGTTTCATTTTGAAACCTTTAAGCCTTTTGGACATCCAGCTTACAAGAAGAGTACATTTAAAGTCTCTTAGCGATCTCCCTTCTCAATTCCGCAACCTGGCACCACCCTCCAACTCGGAAGGGGTGGAGGGGCGGTCTCGCATTTAGAATTAATCTGTGAATCAATTCCTTTATATTTGAACATTTAGAAAAAAAAAAAAGACCAGAAACTAAAATTACTAAAAAGTTATTTAAACGTAGGGTTAACATACGTTCCCGGACAGTCTGGATTTGGGACATCGCTCAGGAACCCACATTTGTGAGTACGTGGATGGCGACCACGAGCTGCCCGAGCTGGGACAGGCATTTCTTCAGTTTTTTGTATGTCTGTCTTTTACTTCCTCTTTTCAACAAGCATCATTCCGTGCGACGGGCCGGCCTGACTTATTTCTTCCGGTCGCAAAAACGTGTGATAGGGTCGGAGGGTAAAAGTAGGTCCGCCGACCCCGCATCGCGGGATGTAAATATTTCATGGAATTTAAGTGATAGTATTAAAAACGCTTAATTATAATAAATTTGTAATTTATTCAACCCATAATCCTTATTTTACTTTCTCTTACCTATGTATACCTATGTATATTCAGTATATATAGAGAGAAAGTATTGGATTCATGTCAAAAATTCTATGTCGAGACTTTCACGTTTTGAGGTCCCCTGAATCCAAAAAAGTAGTTTTCGTGACAAGGTCTGTCTGTCTGTGTTCAATTTAAAGCATGAAGGAAAGGTTTAAATTTTATATTTAAGTTAAGCACCCCCCTGAGGTGGGAAAATTTTTTTCGATTTTCTCAAAATTTGCTCCAACGATTTTTTTTTTTAATTCAAAAATCAATTATTTTTTAGATACTCTTTAAAATGTATATTCTCATTTGGCCATTTAAATCTTTTGAAGATCACTTTACTCTTGTACTTCATAGGGAAGATAGGAGCCAGGGTATCAAAATATAAATAGATATTTTCCCAAACTTAGCAATTTCATTACATCTTCTAATATATCGACGGAATATACATATGTCGACACGAAAAATCTGGTGTGACAAGCACAGTACAGTAACTTTGGTAAGAGAAAGTTGTCTGCTGTGCGACAGTCACACCAGATTTTTATTTGCTCGTTTTTTTTTTATTAAAAAACATTCACACTTTTTTCTCATTCACACTCCACATTCCCACACTCTTTTCGGCAACTTAGGCCATTCAAGACTTTGACGATAACCGTTGTAAGGAATATATTTATTGTGGGATCAGGCATTTCTATTTAAGTCATTTGGTATCCAAATGGCTTAAATAAAATCATCGGACTGCTTGGGGTCCGAACCCGCGACGTTTGTCATAGGAGTAGGCACGCTACCAACTACTCCGAGTCCCGTGGGCCTTTGCTCGGTTGTTAATGCCATTTTTGGGTTTATTCATATATTTTTAAATGTTACTGATGACAACCGGGGAACGTTTCACACGCTTGTTTTTCTGGGCCCCCTAGTAGAGTTTCTGCCGCACTTGGCTGTGGTTTACTGCAACTATCTTTCTCTAAACTTTTAGACAATATTATCATAGTTTTAGTTAAATATTATTACTGGGAAAAAACTATGTTATTCTGAAATTAAAAAAAAATTTTGTTTTATAAAGTCTATCAAAGAAATTAAGCCTTCAAAATGCAATGCTAAATATTTGATCATAAAATGAAATAGTCAATACCTTTGTAAAATTGATTATTTTTTTTTTTTTCAACTTTCCACTCTCTATGTATAGAAATTTCTAAATCATTTGTAAATAAATCCCTATTGATTTTGTTATCGGATTTATTCAAAGGTCAGTAATATTAATACAATAATAATACAATAATAATAATATATCTTTTTTTTTTAATATGAAAATTAATTAAATTTCTAACAAAGAAAAAAAAAAACAAGGTGGAAATATTTTAATTAATTTTCATTTTCACAAAAATCATTTATTACATTCATTGAACAGGCAGGGTAGCCACATCTACGATTTGATGTACGGTAGATGCTCGTTGTAAAGACTATGAGGTCAATTACACAGGCCATGAATTGAAATTTAAGACTGTTCCTGGGTATATGGGGTGTCTTGATTCTGAAAATATTGATACCATCTCTTTTCCCCCATCAGCTCTAGTTTTAGAGCTATAGAGAAAATTAAATTTTAATGGAAAATGTGCTCTTATTTTGAATTTTCTAGATTTCTTTAAAGCGTTACCCTTTAAAAATATGCAGATTCTGCCCAAACGGAGGTGGTGCAAAACAGGGCTAAAACTTTAGAAAAAATCGAATTTTTTCAGTTTTTTTTTTAACTTTGGACACCCCTAATACAATTTTTACCATCCCTGAATGCAAAAAACATATATTTACGATATTATTTCCAAAAATCATTCTTTCGTGAAATTATGAAGAGAATAGTTAAATATAATAAGTTTTTTTCCCATGAGCTCTACTGTCGGAGAGGGCAAAGCGCCTAAGACATAGGCAACCACATTGTCTTTTTACTTTCTCTTACCTCTATATGTATGTTAATATATAGAGAGAAAAAGTATTGCATTCATATCAAAGATTCGATGTCGAGATTTTGATGGATCTTCACTTTTTGAGGTCCCCTGAATCCAAAAATCTGGTGTGACTGGTCGCACAGCACACAACTTTCGATTACCGAAGGTAAGAGAAAGTTGTGTTCTGTGCTTGTCACACCAGATTTTTTGTGTCGACTTATATTATTTAGTTTCCGCCGATATATTAAAATTCAAGATGTACAATTTATAAGTATGGAAATATATTTATATTTTGTTACCATGGGAACCAATTCCAACAAAATCAATTTTCCAGCGAAACCTCGGATTAACCGGCCATACGGGTATCCGGCCAGGGTCTCTATCACGAGCCAGGGGTTGTACTGTATTTTGTAATTAGTTTTATAGTATCCGGGAAATGAAAGAGATCAAATCCATTTGTAGTTTTATTTTTGCTCTGATTGACTCATCCAAACATGTTGGGGTAGATTCCCTCTCTTTTTTTTTGGGGGGGTAAATAGGATTTAAAATTTACTCTTGAACATGAGTAGTTCTTGGTAAAATGACGTAATTAAAACTTTTAAAGGCCATAAAATATTCAGTTGTTCCACATTAGGCGAGTCTCATTTAAAACGTTTGCATGTTTGGTGTCTGGCTGGCTCAAGATCGATCTCGAATCCACTTCAAATGATATCAAACCTTTTCGCTCGCTCTCTGGCTGAAATTAACTCCGCCCGCGTTAAATATCTTAATTAATTAAATGGACTTGGCATTAACCCCTCTCTCTTTAGAAACCCTATTTATTTATTATTATTTTTGTTTTGATTTGATCAAAATTTAATAAAATTGAGGAGCTCTTCTTGAATATTTAACATGTAGTAGGCCCGCAAAAAAAAAAAAAAATAAAATTACCTTTTAAAATATCATTTCACGACCAAAAGGGCATTAAAGGGAACTCGTTCGTTACCTTGTCGAACGCAGGAGGTTTTTTTTTTCTTTTTTATGCTTTAAAAAAAAAAAAAAGAAACTAAAATAAATCGGATCGAAACAGTTTTATTCGTTTGACCTATACACAAATAATTCACACGAGGAAAATACCAAAAATTTAATCAAATAAAATTTTTCTAAAATAAAAGAGTGTGG